>BOPP01000052.1:1032816-1055045 GCA_017312745.1 Gryllus bimaculatus | reverse complement strand
AGAGAGAGAGAGAGAGAGAGAGAGAGAATATAAGAGTGGCAAAATCCGACACCATGTAACCGATCTCCATGAAAGTTAGTACATCTACGTCATATTTCACCCACAAGGTTTCTGCGCTGTTAAATTTGTTTTAACTCCACTAGATGGCGCTGAAAACAAAATTGCGCTTCATATTAACTCAATTTGCATTCAAATTGCGCTCCACATGGGCTTCATTGTTGCCAAGCGTTGTGTGACGCAGGGTAAGGCACAGAGACACGGAAAAGGGTGAGATAGGGACAGAGGTACTGAGACTGACAGACGGGGGAGGGTCAGAGAGAGGCAGAGAAAGAGGATGACGGAGGGAGAGGGAGAGGGAGAGGGAGAGGGAGAGGGAGAGGGAGAGGGAGAGAGGAGAGGAACGTTCTACAGAATGAAGTAAAATCTAGGAACAATGGTAAGTCAATGGGTACAGGCGATATTTGTACGGGCATAGTTAAACTAGCTGGAGAAGTAATATTACCGTACTTAATTAGAATTAAGTATCCCAAGCCCTAGAATATTTCACGTGCCCATGAACAATTAAAGTACCTGAAGATTGGAAAGCATCTTTTGGATATAACATGCGATTTAACATCTCTCAGGAGTACGCTAGTATTATTTAAATGTAGGCCGGTGAGTCGTAAGTATTAAGTCTTATGTCAGGCTCTTAGTCAGCCTGCTTGCTTTCCACTACGCGGCCCAAGGTTCGATTCCCGGTCGGCAAAGACTGTAGTGTGTGTTTCCCTTGCACTGTACCAGTATATGTTGCTGTGTGACGATGTTAAAATTCACTTCACAGGTTGAGAAGACCAGAATACGGCATGGGCATGTCTTCGTACTAACCACACGTAACCCCTTGGCCTCGAGGCTGGGGAGTCGCCGGTTGGCTTGAGCCCGTTTACGGACTGTCGCGCTAAGTGTATACATACATACAAGTCTTATGTCAGTGGTTTGCAAACTTATGGAGCATCTGGTTGCGAGTTACATTAATCAAGCATGGAAAAAAATGGCTGTATCATGGATAACACGACTTCAGGAGAGGTTTCTCATGCGAAAGTCAGGTAGTTACTCTATTTCAGGATCTAGCAGATGAAATTGACGCGGGCGAAAGACTAGACGCAGTTTACTAGTTATAGATTTTGCCAAAGCGTTTGATATCGTTCCTCACTGTCGACTTGACCAGAAATTAATGAATTCAGGCATCGATTGCAAGTAGGTGGGATTGGTTTCTGCGGGATAGGAAACATTAAGTCCGAATTGGGCATCTATATTCCGTGGCAAGTGTTACGTCACGAATACCGCAGGGAAATGACATCGGACCTCTTTTCTAGCGTTCGTCAATTATCTGCTAGCGCACTTAATCTCAAATTTTCTTCTATCTACAGGCGATTGTATAATATATCGCATTATGAATTCAAAAGATGAAACAATGCTGCAACGGGATCTTGATGTATTATATTACTGGGCGGAAAAAATTCCACGACCAAATACAGAACTAAAAAGAAAAACACTTCTGGTCGGGTCATATTACAGGGAAACGAATTTCCGTTTAAGTTACAATGTTATTGTGAGAGTTTCCTCGTGCAAGCACCTAGGAATCCATTTCGACAGTACTTTAAGCAGGAAAAGCCACATAGAAAGATCCTGAAGATATCCTCAATTTGTAAAGCGCATTTTAACAAAGAGTTCGGTAAACACGAAGGACATTGCTTATTTATTGCTTGTTCGTCCGATAATGGAATATGGAGCAATTTTTTAGAATCCGCACAATTCATGCAGCGAAAAAGTTTGGAACATAGTAGGCATAGGAGAGCTAAATTTATTTTCAGGGATAAGCAAATTACAGAGTGGGATTCATGCGAAAACATGCGACCATTGGCAAGATTGCGCTTAGTATAGAGCTTTCAGCGATCATGCAAGCTAGTAAAAAATTAATCGGTGGGTAACTATAGTCCTACATATATCAGTAGAAGGGATAATAGACACAAAATAAATTTAACCGCAGAGAACGGGTGTAGGGAAACTTTCTTTTACAAATCGAACGGTAACGGAATCGACTAGATTGCTTGTAAAAAACTTTGAACCCTTTCCTCAAAGCGTTCAACAGTTTAGAAAATTAATTAAGGGTATTTCTAAGTAATGGAGGGTCTTCGTACAGCGATGTTTAAGTGTTATGTTGGCAAGTGAGGTGCCATACTGCGTAGAGCAGAGAAATAACGAAGGAAGTGATTTAAATGTCATGAAGTAAAGTGATTGCAGTGTAGTGCCGTGCAGTAAAGGACAGTGCAGTTCAGTATGTATTGTACAAACAGTTGAGATTTATTGATTGTTTGGCGATTCCGGGCACGTCAACTATCAGGTCATTAGTCCCGTAAGTGTAATGCATGATTTTTTGTTCGGTAGCTGGCGGTCATCTTTCCCGCTGTAAGGCGAGATCCGGCACCCACCTACCGTCGGCTAACGAGGCTTTCCTCAACTAGGTATCTCCCACCAGCGAGGCACCGCCCCAGCCTGGACAAGCTCTTAGCTCCTGACGGGTCCCCCGGGATGTGTCGTAGTGTAGTGTGTGTTAGTGTAAGTGTGTGTGTGTAAGGGGAGAGGTTAGAACAAGAAAGAGGAAAGTGAAATTGCAGGCGGTCCGTGACCCGTTTGTGGCTCCAGCATTCGCCTGGTGTTGAACGGAGAAACCACGGAAAACTATCGATCAGAGCAGCCGGCCACTAGAATTCTCCTCCACACAGTGACTAAATTCAACTTAGCTAACAAGCTATTGTCGAAAATCCTGCCACCGTCTGGACTCGAACCTAGGACCTCTCTGTTAGAGGGACTGCAGTGACTGCGTTCAGATTTAGATTTTAGATGTTTCTTTTCTTTTTCTTCATGTAACATAAATCGTAAGTTTTTATATAATATATAATATATAATATATAATATATAATATATAATATATAATATATAATATATAATATATAATAATATATAATATATAATATATTACATAAGATTATTATTAATATTATTGGTGAAGATATCGGACCAATGTAGTAAATCACTCGTGGATACTACCCCTAACCTCGAAATACACGCACCGCACTGACATTTGAGACATTAACAGTAGGCGGTCGGATGGCTCATCTGGTCGGCGGAAGGATACATTTCACAGGGCACCGCGATGCTCAACCGTTTGAGAAGCTGTGTCAAGAAATCGCTCCGAACGAAGCGTCCAGTCGCGCACGCGGCGGAGGCCGAGCGCGTGGGCCAAGGAGGGCAGCGGGTCACCCACTTGGTGGCGCCACGCGCGCTCGCGCTGCTTCCAACCCCAGTCATTGCGCTCGTACAAACGGATTTGAACGGAATGGTTTGGTACGAGTTACTTTTGCTGTACGCTCCGATTTAAACCCAGTGGCTCTTCAAGTTCAGGAGCTGGACGGAGAGGGTCATCCTATCGGGAGCTTCGTTAGGATTTAAACTTTTGGTTTTGGAGCGCATTGTCATCCCGGTTGGATGACAATGCCCAACTCTCCTTCCAGCTGGTGACCTTGAAGTGCCACTGGGTTTAAATCGGGATATAGTGTACAAGATACTATTTGTGACGTCCAAAGGAAGTTCTGTCAGGTCTAACACGCTTCGGATCCTACATTGCAATTAAATCAAATAAACTGACATCCACCAATGATGCTGCAACTTATCCATGTTTTATATATGGCGTCTTTTTCCAAATTAATATTCTTTTACAGTGTTAAAATTTCAATGTAAAATCTATACAAATAAAATTGTAGTGTATATGTAATTTTTTTAAAAAAAAAGGCAATTTATAATCTCACATGCTTATTTAGATAATATAAATATCAATTCAATTGCTTTTACAAATTGTGTTTGTCTGTTTGTTTGTTTATCTGGGAGAATCTATGGAAGGACTGAAGCGATTTATTTGAGATTTACACGAAAAGTGTGGCACCAAACATTGTTAGGAGGCAGTGGCTCATTATAATATCAAGAAGCATAGAAACATGTATGAGTGTATAGGCTGGAAAAATAAGCGGGACAAGCATACGGATTTTGTTGCTCCACAGTATTATAATGCTACACGAATCTTCAATAGTGTTTCCAACCAGAATTTGTTTCCGGGAGTCGAACATAGTTCCAACGAGTTAATTCGGGGTAGCTGAGTTACCGCTTTACCACGCAGTCTTCACCGCAACACCACGCAGTCGCTCTGCAATACTCACAAGGGCCGACGATTAAAAATCTAGTGCTCACTTCCATTGTTTCCAAAACGCAATTTCCGAACATTCACTAAGTTCAATGAACATTAGACAAGTGGCATTCTTTCAAACGTTTCTTGTTCTATCCATGGAAAAAAATGAAACAATTGGAGCTGGTTCTGAGAAAATGTTTTCTTAACTGCATTAATTTCAAGCATAAATTGCACAAAAACGAATCTTTCTCAAAATATTGTACGTGCACTTTTTTAAAGATCAAAGTTTTCAGAACAAATTGTGTTTAAGGCAAAAATCTATATCTTCAATTTCGTCCTTTTGAAATGTTAACTTAATACAATTTCAAAAATACGAAGTTCACCGCAAATGAGACTAGCACATTTTTTATCTTCCTTTGATCGTACGGATGGGTCCATATGACGAGAAAGCTTAAAAAATGGAGCCGTTTCGACAAAAAAAAATTAAATATTGCCTATATTTCACGTAAAATTACGCAAAGCCTGCTCGTATTTTTTTCGAAAAATTATACACGACGTTATTTTAAGACTTCCATGACTTCTATTTTAAGAAGTTTCGAAGAGTTTACACGCGATCTGCCTCGCTTCGCGGATAGCCGGAAGCTCCTTTCATCGACAGATGCGCATCGAGCATTACGCAGCAGAGAGAGATTCCCGGGCGAAAGAGCGGGCAGCTGGTGAACGACGCTCCACCGTCTAACGGACAATTCGTGCTCAGCCGTGACGCACTGCCAAGCGACGAACACACACAGAAAACCTCAGTTCCAATACAAAGGGCGCTCCGTACGAAATACCTCCTGTAAGGTTCAATTTAAGTTCGGTCGTGTTCGGGAAAAGTCGCGAGAAATCTCTGCGGCATTGTCTGAAAATCCTATGGCTTTGCAAAGCATTTTACATGCAATATGCCCTGAAAAGGACATTTGAAGGAAATGAAAGACAAAATGTTGTTCAAATATGTTAGTATGAGTTCGTAACAGTCTTACAGATAAAAACACTGGTGGTTATTAGAAAGTAACATCTACGCACGTTTCTGGATGTACCTCCCACTGGAGGTTTTGTGAGAAAAGAAATTAACTTTCGTCCCATTAGTTTGCTGAAGACTAGTTTGGGGAAGAACAGCAATTGAACCAGAGCTTCTAAGCAAATGTGTTAGTAAAAATCCCAAAATACAAACTATTCTTACCTTCCTTTTCACACTGTCCATCTTAACAAAAACAATTCATAAGATTATGTGTTTATTCAAATAACATATTTAGCATTAAGAGATTAGTATAAAAGTGTTTACTGTTCAAGAGAGATGTAGAGAAACAGATTTTGAAAAAAAGATTCGTTTAATTTTTACTTTTTCGGCCTACTTCGTAAGAAGAGAAAGTATTGTAATAATGCACCGAAAAACGCTGATTTTGTTGATAGAAAAAGCCTCATTGCCGGATTCTAGTAACTTCTTTCGGTATTTTCCTACATCTACAACAATGAAGGTATTGTTTTCTTAATCAAATCTGTAGTTTAAAGACAGATCTTGCAATAAGGTTATATACAATTTTTCAAAAATATGAGTAGTTTGAGCGAAAATTTGCCTTAAACATAAGAAATTCTTACACAATTTAAAAAAATATTAGATTCTCAAAAACGGCTCCAAAATTTTACTAACAAAATTCCCTCGCATGTAAGAAAAGATGGTAAAAAATGTTGTGCTGGGCTCCTTGTGGAAATCTGAATTTCCGAAAATTGTGATTATTCAATATTTTTTCAGGGTCTTCCTACAATTACAATATTGAAGTTGGATTTTTTCTTAATAAAATCTGTTGATCAAAAATGGATCTTGAAATAAGGTCATGGTCAATTTTTCGAATACTAGAGTAGTTTTTGTAAAATTTTTCGAGAAACACAGGCAATTTTGAAACAATTATTTTCGTTAAGAAGGTTGTACATTTTTTCTTCGTATGTATCAAAGAAAGGTAAAGAAAATGGTTCTGGTACTATTTTCGGAAAACACTCTGAAGTTTTCGAAAATTACAAATTTTTATGTGAAATCTGTTCTGAAACATCAGATCATAAAAAAGCTATTGTACAAATTTCCAAATTCAAATTTTCCCGTACTATATGGTTACGTCACTTCACAGCCGTTTGAGTATCTCAAAGACTTCTCATTTTTGGGTGTGTTTATGGATGTAGGGAACGGAGTTTTGTATTATTGAATGTATTGATATATTAAATTAAAATGAATTATATTGTCGCGCCTAATACGCTAACAAATTGTAATGCGTTTTCAAGTGGTTACCAAGAGATTCTAAAATGGACAGAAATTGCGGTATTTTACTAGTTTTACGTAACCGTTACTGATGCGAAAATGTCGTGCAGTTGTAGCACCACAAGTTCCCAACCATTTGAAATTGTAAATATTATAGTTTGTTAATGTTTGTGTTATATGTACGCCCATGTTTTCATTATCGGGAGAAAAATACATTTGGCAATTACAATATCATCTTATATTTTTAAAACGTTGTTTTAAATTGCTTACATCAATATAGCATCTATGAATTTGCATCTCTCGTCAGGAGGTACGGCTTATAGTTACCTTTCCGGATGTACACACAAAAAGGTAGTTTAATAAACTGGAACGAAGTTGAAATGCTGAAACCGGTCAAGCGCCAACAAGCAGAACGTATATCGTCCGCTACATAAATAGACAAACGAAAATAACGGATCTGATTCTCCCGTTCTACATCCCCCCGTTCCTTCGAATTTCTCCGCACACATCACGGAGCATATTCATTGAAGGCGTTGTGACGGGAAGGAATCCATCCGATGGCTCCGAAGAAAATGAAATAAATCTCATGAATATATTCCAGATTTTTATCTTCGAAATAAGGAATTCAATGGCTCTACAGAAAATGCAAGAAATCTCACGAATATATTCCAAATTTTTATTTTTCAAATAAGAACTCCGGTGGCTACGGAGAAAAATGCAAGTAAGCTCACGAATATTTTTCAGATTTTAATTTTTGAAATAGGCCGTTTTTGTTACGATTTCCAAGTATTTCATTATCTATAAAGTTAATTTCCAAAGTCAATTAATCGAGTTTCTGTTATCACAAAATGTATCATAACTGTTACGTAGAATAAAATACAATCTCTATGATCTTTAATTCCTTTTAGTTTGTGTCGAGCAATATTTTACACTATAAGAATTGGGTGTTAACGACGTAGCCAAAATCTCAACACTACTTCCGTTAATCAACGAAAGTCCGGAATTACAGCAAAATTCTATGTTGAATTAAAAAGCATCAAAGAAACTCTAAAGTATTAAAAAAATGTACATTGTTGAAAACACAAATTCCCACTCCAAAAAAACTTTAATATTACGATCATTATACGCAAATTGGCCTGAGTTCTCACATAATCTAAATAAATACATTTCCCTATTGGTGGAAGATACATGTCATGAATCCCCTCACCCCAATAGGGAAATAATATTACCATGACATTTATTTTCGTTGAGATCCAAACGACATTTATTTTCGTTGAGATCCAAATGCATCTTAATTATCTATATCCATACGTAATCTGTGGGCCCCATTTTTTCCCGCAGTCAATCGATGCAATAGCAATTAGAGTATAACTTCCCTTTACCTTTTACTATATCGCTTATTGTTTTAGAAAAGTTGAAGTAATAATATTGAAAACCAATAATTTGCTTGATTAATTGAAATTCTTGATTTTACTACCAATGTATAATTCTACGCAAATCACACTTGTTTAGTTGTTTTTTACTGTTTGCTTGGTGGTAGTTTGATTTGAAATATCTCTCATTCTGTAGCCTTACTAGCTACTGTTTTGCAAGGAACATTCGTGTCTCTGGGATGCAGCGATCTAATAAGAGAAATTCTCCTTTGTAAATCGTACAATGTCATGGCCATGGTGAGTATTGTTTTTTTATTGAAAGCATGCCTGAAGTAAAACGAGTGCGTGGGCGTGTGAGTCCATGTATCTGCGGGAGCGAACAATGTCATGGGTTATGCAAATGCAAATTGGTGACAAAGTGGGGAGACCATGGCTCTGGGCCCGAGTTCAGATTTGTGGATACATGCAAGGCATTGGAAAATATATGTATGTGCGTATTTATATGCGAGTGTTTGTGAGTGTGAGTGAGTGAGTGGGTGAGTGAGTGAGTGAGTGAGTGAGTGAGTGAGTGAGTGAGTGTGAGTGAGTGAGTAAATGTGTGTGTGTCAGTGTGTGTGTGTGTGTGCGTGTGTGTGTGAGTGAGAATGACTGAGTGAGTGAGTGAGTGAGTGTGAGTTACTAAGGGAGTGTGAGTGACTAAATGAGAGAGAGAAAAGAGCAAGCGTGTGGGACTGGGGGTGTAGAGTAGGGCCAATGCAAATGTACATGCAAATGTGTATGTAGGGCTTCGAATGTTGCCATTGCGAAAATGTAGTGAGTCAATGTTGGAGAGTGCTACTTAAGGCCATATGTCTGTAAAGGATACGTGTGTGTGTATATGTAGATAGGTATAAACGCAGTTTGCAGGTAAAATATTAAAATGAAACTGTAACTGTTAATGTACTTATGTAGCGAGCTTCGTTTCGTTATATTTATCTTGGTGCTCTACCTATTCATTTATTTATCAGAAAACCATTATCGTGATCGCAAGCATATTATTAAAGTATTGCAGAAAGAGGATAGAGTCTAAAATCTTACGGGATCCCATGCTCAACTGGCAAAGAATAGGAAAGATGAGAAAATAGTTTATTTGGTGCAGTATGAGATTTATACTTTTTGCAATCGACGTTTTAAGTAAGAGGATATCCAATCTAAGGCAATACCACGAATTTCATATGAAGATGGCTTTGAAAGCAAAATGTAATGATAATTGACCTGAATCTTTGGAAAGATCTGACAATATTCGAAAATAAAAATGTCAATATTCTGCTTAATTTTGATTCATTAATAAAGTAACGTCTTACAGAAGAAAAAATTGTAGTTTCCATAGATTTTGATTTTTTAAATCCATTTTGAGAATCTAAAAACGCTTCGTTTATTGAAAAGCTATTCTAATATTTTTGAGAAAGCTGACAGAATAGAAATTGGCCGATAATTTTGAATTTCATTTTTGTTACCTTTTTTTAAAGAGTGGCTCAACATGTGCGATTTTGAAAATATCTAAACACATTCCTGTGCATAAAAGATTTAAATTATGAATTAAAGGGCATATAAAGGCAGGCGCACACATTTTTAATAGACAATCCGCAAATTCATATAAATTAACCGAATATTTTTTTTACTTTGTAGGCTATTCTGATAATTTCACTGAAAGAAGTTTCGAAAACAATCATCGTGTAGATTTTTTTTTTTTGAGAATGTATGATGTTGAATTTTGTGGTTTCAGTACCTCTGTGAGATCACCCGCAATTTACGAAAAGTGTCAGTTGAAGAGACTTGCAACTTTTACCGAATCACTCACCAATCCAAAATCATCATTTAAAACAACATTATCTGTATACGTGGTTTCGAAATTATGTGGTGGTACTTTTTACGATATTTCACATTACTTAGTTGGTTCGAACGCACGTGGTATATAGAAAGTAACAGCGAAGGAAGAAAATGGGACGAATAAGAAAAGAAACTTGGGTTGAAGGAAGGAAAGTAATTATAGAAACATCACAAAAACTTGCAAGTGCCTCTGCCGCCATGTGACTTCCCCAGCCTCCGACCTCTTCTGCCCAAACGAAGGAGATGCATTTCGACACATATCTTCCATCAAATCTGACACAATGTAACTTTTAGTGTGTTTATGCACAGAAGACTTAATTCAAATTATATTTGAAGACATTATTAAAACTTAGAAGTAACAAAACAAAGCATAATCATTTACATATTCACTCTTCAATGCGATGTCCGTATTTATTATTGATTGGGAACAGATTTCCAAATGAAATTATAGACAATCATTATAAATTAATTTATTTAGAGAAAATGTATCCTACATTTTTACGTTTCTTGAACACATAGAACCACATCTTCAGGTACAAAACTATATTACATTAAATAGACCATTACGTTTCCATTGTTTATCTTCTCAACTTTTAATTACAAATATTTTTTGATAAATCTAAGTATTTAATTTCCACAATTTTTTGTAATACCTAAAGATTTGGTCCTATCTGACCTCGAGACATTGTAACTAAAAAAATTAAGAACAAATCTTCTTCATAGTGAGAAACTGTACATTAATGTGTACTGATTGCCTATAATTTCATCAGGAAACCTTTTCCCATGCGTTTGTACATTGAATTTGTCCAATCAGTGGCAATCTAATGCCAGTTATTTGCGCGCACGAATGAGCTTCCCACACCCTCCGCCAATTAGAAACTTCACTGCACTACAATGCGATAAATGATAATCGAAATTCCAAGATGGAATTTAATTGTTTGTAAGACGAATGTAAATGCCTGAAAGTAGCTTACGAATAACCTATAGCCAGTGATATACAGCTCAAAGACCCTTTGATCGTCAATCATACATAACTAAATGCGAAACCCGAACAAATATTCTCAATTATTTGCTGGTTCGTTCTGTTATTTAACTATTGCAAATCATACGTAACTAATTCAATATTCTCAATCACAATGCCTCTCAAATCCATATTCAATTAATACTGTTAATCCGGTATGTGCACTGACTCTCAAATTGGGTTACGTTAATGGAACGTTAATGAATTAATCGTTTATTTCATAAACCCATCAAACGCCAAAGTCCTCATTTCGACAAAACTGAGAAAAAGTCTCTCAATATTTCTGATTCCAATGTTTTTAAATTTATTAAAGCACTTGATAAATGAATATGCTTCATATAAATATGCACTAAACGATGTGTCTATCCTCTTGAAACAATAGTCCGCCGTTAATGTGGATTTTGACGGGTTTCTGAAATAAACGATTCAATTAATGAAACGGAGCAGGAGAAAGGGAAGATGCCTTCGTGGACTGAAGCCCGGTCCCAGCGATGCAAGGCAAGTGCTCTATCACAACACCACACATCGCCCTCAGTCCTTCCGGAGCCTTTCGAGACGAAGGATAATGCAACGCAAAAATATCCCGCGGAGAAATTATTGTGATTCAAGGATACCCCGAAGCAAGGAAAATGTACACAAAAACCGTTTTCAATTATCTTCACTATTAATTAAATTATTATTTAAACTCTTAAAATCTTAACTTAAGAGAGATGTTTCTATTCAAAAGAGAAAGTAATTGCGATGTAATTTTATTTTTGGGCGAAAAAAGGGTAATCTATGAGGGAACATGACTCTACCCCTCTACTCTCTTGTAGTATGAAATTGTAATTTGAAAATCGTATTAATACCCTGGGAATGAGTCTTGGAAGTAACTGTTTCCGTATGACATTGACCTGAAACTCAAACCTTTCTATACTCGATTGAGCCTGCTCTACAACACAACGAATCCAATCCTTACGCTTCCTCTTTTCCTTGGCGTGAACCTTACAGATCATAAGTGGTTTGTTTTTGTAATGTAATATATAAAATACAGTGTGCCTAATAAACAAGATCTTAATCACGCTCTCCTACGAGAATCATGTTTAATAGACCCTGCGACTAAGAAAGACTGGAAGCAGTAGCCAAGGCGATTGGAAACTATACGCAGTATTAAATGACGTAATTTTTTGTTAAACTGTACGATGCCTTTTTGAATTTTCAAAAACAGGATATTTTCTTTCGTTGACAAATATCACGGAGTTTACCACATTTTGAGCTTTTGTAGTATAAGGGAATATACAGGTTGTTGAAGTCTTAATTCTCCTTTCATATTCTTTAGATGTAGAAATTTCTTAGGTGTACTTACTGCACTAATCGTAGAAATGCATGCACAAATCCGCAAGCGTGTGAGGTTAATGACTCGAGGGAGTTATGATATTCTGCCAATTCACAGTTACTTTTAATAATACTTACAAACGGTTATTTCTTCTTAAATATTCTTTAGATGTTTGGAATGGAAAGTGTATAATTAAAATTTATTTTGAATATAGCACCAGTGAGATTGTCATTTGCTTCTCCTGCAATATTGAAAATTGTTACTCTAGTACCTCATTGTTTTGCCAATAAATCTAAATCAAATAAAATCCTTTGAAGATTATGATTTTGTTGATAAAATAATTAAAGTGATAAAAGATATAGATAGAAAATGATAAAAGATAAGAAACAGATTTATGCACATATGTTAGTTTTAACGGATGCATTAAAATATTGGCAAACGAAATAAAGAGTGTAAAGAAAGCGAAAGAGTACTGGGAATAGACACGTCAAAGGTCAACGGAATCAACGGGGGATGGAAAGCACTTCGGCTGAACGAGGACGCGAACTAGCTGCAAGGGAAAAGTTTCCCAACTTTCCAATCCGCCTTGACCTTCCACAAAGCGCTGACAAGAGCAAGTGACAATGCGAAAAGGAGGAAGTTCAGTGGAATACGAAGTAGGCACAAGACAACGGCTTTTGAAAGTTGGTCAGCGGAGTGCATTTCAAGCCACTAGAGATGCACTTTGGTACGAGTTTGCAAGCGAAGTAGATTTGTAGAACGAATAAAGAAGGGAACGAGTCTTTGTAAATAACAACGAAATTAACTGAAAGTAGGGGTGGAAGAAAGGTTGCCAACTATGAAATGAGCATGTTATTCGCCCGGATATAAAATGTGTAAACCAACCATTTATTAGTTATTGAATATTGTCCAGTATTATTCTTATGCTAAATACTATACATACATGAGCAGATTTCTGTACAATGATTGTTTATAATATTATAAATACATTGAGATTCCTTCGCAGACTATTCCTCAAAAAATACGTTAGTTATGAATATTATAAGACAAACGAAGGAAGTAAATTACATTCTTTTTTGTCAATTAAGTGGACCGATTGAGCATGAAATTCCGACTCGGTGTTTCTGACCAATGAGTCGTGGGTTCAAATGCTATGGGATGTTTTGATTCATTGCCATCCAAATGTTTTGTATGACGCCACCTCCAGAGCACTCAGACGTATTTCCTTGCCTTCATCATAAACAATTACGGATGTCCTTTGTAGCTCCTTGTTCATAACATTTTTTTGTCTCGATGTCTACAAGACATCCATAAAACAGTAACTATCATAATAGTAATATACTCTTATTTTGAAAAAAAAATGTAATATTTTTTACGTTTTTTTCTTGAACTGATGCACAAAATATTTGTTTCGAGTAAGAAGTTTTGTATATTACCGCTTAATTTACCCAAAAATTGACAAGAAATACTTAAGATCATACCTAATGGGTATTATAAAATAGAGAAGATTTCCTTATTCGGAATTCATTAAGTAATTAGTTGAATCTCCTTTGTGTACCAATGAAAACACACACACACACACGCTCACGCTCACGCTCACGCTCACGCTCACGCTCACGCTCTCTCTCTCTCTCTCTCTCTCTCACACACACACACACACACAGACACACACACAGGCACAGGCACACACTCAGACAGACACACATACAGAACTGTATCCTTCAGTACGATTGTAATTCGTTATTCGGAATCCTTGCTATACTATGTTTATTAGGGAAATTATTATACTAAACACAATTTATTATCGAACCTGGTTACAATAGATCACGCGGGAGTGTAAGACAACTTTTAACGAATGGTCTCTGATTGATTCCTTTATGATAATGTTCTTGAATGATCTGGAGGACCAGAAACACAGCTAGTGTCAACACTGTCCAGTCTTCTTTGAGTATAACTTCCGTTTCAAAATCTTTGCTTCAAAATTAAGTTCGAAAGAGGTCTAGCATGGCAGGACAAAACGTTAGAAATTCAATTGCAAATATTATTATTAATTATTGTTGTTATTTTTGAAGAAACTAGATGGGTACTTAATCCACATGGTAGTTTCATACCGGTTCAATAATTTAAGATGCAACCATGAAACCTCGGAAAAATAAGAAAAAAAACCCCGCTTCTACTCCGCCAACTTCATTTCGGCCAGAATCAGAAGCTGTCATCAGCAGGATCATTTAGAAGGAATAGAAAAAAATAATAAAAAAGGAAAGAAAAATGGAGTGGGTGGCTTCCTCGCTCTTTCGCATCACGCGTGCGCCCGGGGCGCCGGCGGAGCGCACGCGCCACTCACGGTCACGCACGGCGCAGGCACTCACCGGCGGCGGCGGGGGTGGCAGCGGGGGCGGCGCTGAGCGGAGCGGTGCGCGTGGCGACCGGCGGCTGGACGCTCGGGACGGTGACTCGCGCCGCCCGGCCGCGCCGCGTCCTCCGTCGCCGGCAGCGCTTTCGTTTGCGCCGGGGAGGGGAGAGACCGCCGCCGCCGCCGCCGCCGCCGCCATCGACATCCCCGCGCAGTCAGCGACGCCCTCGATCCAAGCGGCGGAAAAACTCAGCCACCGACCGCTTCCGGTCGTTCTATGGAGATTTCGGTAGAAGGAGAGAGTCAGGGCCGAGAAGGGGGGTAGCCGGTGCGTCACTCAGGATCCCAGCGCGTCCCGTTCTTTTATTATAATTTGTAAATTTATTTCAGTTAGTTTTTTATCCTGCTCTTTTTTCAATTTTTACTAGTTAATATATTTTCAAAATATAAAGGCCTTTGCGGAATAATATGCCACTTTCTGAGGCACCGCCATTTCGGAGAAGCAGGCAAAGTGCCATTGTGACAGTTGAGCGCTGAAGGAAACAAAGTCCACATAAATATCGTTTATCAATAAAATCGATTGTAAGAAATAATAAAACATCTGTTGAATTTTTTATAAGCACCTACATTCTACCTTCTAACGGAGACCGGGATGCTCTCCCGGCTGCCCTGCAGATAGTCTAAGTATTTAGGTTCATGAACACAATGTTCATAAATAAACAAATCTCAGGAAATATCTACTTTGTATGGAATGTCACGATATGAAAACTTTCCTTATAGGGACTAACACTGCACTACTTCCAAAAGCCACAAAAGTCTTCTCCAAGTGCGTGATATTCTGACATTTTGCGGTCTATGCATCAATAAAGAATTCTTCACCGGCCTAGATAATCGAGGTCATTAAGGCTGAAGGGCCGTAGCTGCCTCCGCTCGAAGGGTCACGGGTGCGAATCCCGCCTCGGACTCGGATGTTTGTGTGTTTGTGTTGTGGTGTCCTTAAGTGATCACCCTAAAGCACCCCCCCCTTCAGTTTAAAAATCACAAAAAATAAAAATCATGAAAAAGATGTTGATAAGCGACCTTTAAAAAATCTTGGGTCATTTACAAAGTGGGAACTGACTGGCTAATTACGAAATTAGAATGGTGATTTGCTTGACTAGATGGTTTACCTTTACAATAGATTGTTATGGGTTCGAATCTTAAGTCAAATAACGAGGTTTTCCCTCTCTGTGTTGATGATGGTGTTGATGGCAAAGGCCAATTCCTACTTCTCCCAAATAGTAGTATATTTCTTCCAACATTCATCATTTCTAAAGAAAAGTATAAATTCTCTCCACTTAGAATTCAGAATTTCGCTAGGGATGAGGCAAGAGGAAGAATAAACTAGTGGTGCTAAAAGTCCCGTTCTTTCTCGCTCGTATTTTCACGCAAAATTGAGCAGAAAGAACTCAAAATATAGTACATGACCTTATTTCAAAACCTATATTTAAGGAAAAGATTTTATTCAGAGAAAAAAACCATTTGAAATACTTTAATTGTAGGACGACTGAAAGATTTTTGAACTTTTGCAATTTTCGAAAAATTAGGGTTTTTAACGCACATGAGACCATCACCATTCTCTTAAACGTTCTTCAACAACAAAACATTGATAACAAATGGAGTATTTTTTTGAAAATGTAATAAAAAACGATGCAGCCATTTTTTTTACAATTTTAAAAATGTCCCTGGGGTTTCATGTAAAGTATACCCCCAAATTAAAACAAAGGTTTCAAATTCAAGAGGTCGCAACATCAGTCAGATCGATTGGGGAATATCAATTTTGGAGAAAATCTGCTGAACGGAAGGAGAGACAGGCAGGCAGACGTTTTGCCGTCATTCGGTTCTTTCTCTCTACTCCGTAGCCAGAAAGTAAAAAGAATTGAGCCCGCGACTTCCACATGAGGATCACGAGTCGCGAGGGAGGAAAATGAAAGAAAGGGTCACCGCACGCAGGTTTCTGTCGTCAAGAAACATTGTAATTTAGAATATAAACGAAAACTACATACATTTTAATATCAATCAACATGTGTATTTAAATTTGGAAAATTCGACATACGAGTATATTTGCCCATGCGAAACATCATTTATTGTTAACTATTAAATGAAATATATTTGTCAAACAATATGAATAATGGTGGTGATTGGTGGTGATTTTGGTGGGGGTTGGTGATGATTTTAAATTCACGGGATGTTTTAAGATACAAATGTCCAGGGCTAATTTCACAGCTTATTATTTCTTTGTAGAACATTAAAGCTTGTGATTCTTGTACTTATTTCATTGGTAGTGATTCCATTTTTTGTATTAACTCTCGAGGTAAACGCGTCACGTAACGAAAGAGCAATGTCCCCTGAAGGGTCCGTTCATTCCCTCTTGGTTCAGAGAGTTTCTGCCCTTGAAAGCTATGATCTTTAACATTGGATTATGTTAAAGGTCATCGCCTTAGCTCCGTGGGTAATGGGATCCGCATAGTGGATAGCAGGAATAGCAGTGCGTGCAGGAGCTTTGGAACCCAAGAGCCACAACCGAGATAAAAAATATATCTATTGTCCGCAAGAAACTATTAGTCGAGCAATGAAATTTACAGAGGAGGAACTGAGGGGGCTTAAGTGATAAATGATTGCGGGTGCGTCAACCACTAAGGTCATTAATTCTGTTATCACTACGGATCGTTTTCCGCCGCGATATAACAATTTTTTATTCCGGGAGGTGGGGGCGATCTTCCCCCGCTGGATAATGAGATATGGCGCCGATCTACCCGTCGGCTTGCAAGTTTTCCCCAACAGGTATTCCCACCAGTGGGGCGCCACTGCAGCCGGAACAAGCTCTAAACTCCCGTCTGGACTCCCGGCATGTGTGTGTGCGTGTAGTATATGGGTGTAAGTAAGATATGAGGATGAGACAAGGAAGAGGAAGGGAACATCGCGCGAGGTACGTGGCCCATTTGTTAGGGTACTGGTCCGGCATTCGCGTGGTAGTTATCGGTGAAACGACGGAAAGCTACAGAACAGAGAAGCCTACATATAGAATTATTCTCCAGCCAGCGACTGAATTCGACTTAACTATATGGCAACGCCAAAAATCCTACCACCGTTGGACTCGAACCCCAGGACCTCCCAATCAGAGGCACTGAAGCGACATCAATTGATGCTCTGAGCCACCTAAGCTGGTCTGCATGGGGGAACGTACACAAAATAAGAAGAATGTAAACAATTCTAAAACAAAACTGTAGGTATAAAAATATTGCCTGGGGGCGGAATCTTCTCACACGACCTCTGCCAGATTAAACTTCCTATGTTCTCCTGTTGACGTTCCTCTTCTAAGAAACCTTCACTCTTTCACCGCGCCCATTTGTTTCTCGGAGAAAATCTTTGCACATCCGCAATGCGTAGGACGTACCCTACTCTGGATTAGCAGAGAAAGGCCTATGAAGTGGATGAGTAACTCCACTAGACTCTCTCTCCCGGGAGATAGGAGTAAGGAAGGCAGGCAGGCAGGGTCCAGTGTTCATGATTAATACTCACTCTGAACTCTTTTCAGATTTCTTCACACTGTTTCAATGAAGCTTCACCAAAATTCATATTTCAGACCATTAACACAATAATTAGTGAAATGAAAGTTATATTACTTCACCTCATTAGCAACCTAATCTCCCTTATGTGTGTTTAGAGTTTGCTAGTCGCCTATAACATTAATAATGCTGTTGAACAAATACATTCAAAATATATTTTCAAAAAGCACTCTCTTATCAGGAACAGCAAATAAAACAGTCTCAAATAACACTGCAATAAATAACATATTTTAACAAAAACTGTCTCCACTAATACTGCAATGAGAGTATAGTATCTAGAGATAAACAGGAATATCTTTGCGTATCAACATAATCAAAAACTGTTGTTTCAGTTGTAGTTCAAATTCAGTTGTAGTTCAGCACGTAAACGGCAATGATTTGACAGAGGGCGACGTCTTTTTTGGAGCCTTACAGTCGCAGGACTGCAACTGTGTCATAAGCAGTTATGTAAAGATTCGTTCGGTGCGCGTAGAATAACGTGGGCAAATTTTTGCATTTTTCATTCAAAATCGAAACTCTTTCGAAGTTTTTGAATTATTTTCACTGAGTTCCTTGGTATCCACCATATTATTACCACCCCTTAAAAGTCCGGAGGCTGCGTAGTTTTCTTTTATTCTCTTCGCGCATTGAAAAATTAGTAAGATTTTCTATGAGGGTCTAACTTAATGCTGTAAACACAAGCCATTGCATCTAGTCAAATTTCTTTAATTAATATATTTAAGTTTTTACTAACCAATTAGCTCATTGTTAAAGGTCTAATTATGTGTTATGAGCTATTATTTTTATCGTGAATTTTTGTCCATTGCTGTTGGTTATCAAACACTTTTTTAGTCTTAACTTAAGTTAACTTTTATCAGTCTTGAACTTAATTAAGCTCTTTGAAAGAACTGGTAGCCGTCTGTCAAAGAGAAGACCTTTTTACCAACTCCATCTAATAACACAAAAAATAATATACGATCTAAATTCAAAGATCAGTGGGGAGGGGGAGGCTGGTGACTTTATCTCCTCTACTTACCTGTGTAGTTGGGCACAGAGGCGATTGGCCATTGATGGTCACTCCTAGGTGATGATAGTGATGATCGTGTAGGGTGAACGATGACATGGAGAGAGGAATAACATTTAGGATGTTGATGGTGGATGAGATGACTCAAGAAGTGGTATGGCAATCCAAAACTGTAACACTCACTTGACGAAAGACCTTCCTACACTTTACGTAGGTTCCGTCAGCCTTCGGTTGCTGTACTTACTCTCAGGCCCTGCGCCCCTGAGTCCATTGTGGTCCTTTTCCCTTAGAAGTTGTTTGACCGGGAGAGGTGGTTCAGTGCATCAACTGTTGTCACTGCAGTACCTCTGACCGGAAGGTCCCAGGTTCGAGTCCCGACGTTGGCAGGATTTTCGACACTTGCTAGATGGGTCGAATTCGGTCGCTGTCTGGAGAACTCTAGCTGCCGGCTGCTCTGATCGTAGTTTTCCGTGGTTTCTCCGATCAATACCAGGCGAATTCCGGAGCAGTTCCCTACCAAATGGGCCACGGCCCGCGTGCGATGTTTCCTTCCTCTTCCTTGTCCTATCCTCATCCATTACATACACATACACCAACATTCACTACTCTACCTCACGTGCTGGAAGACCGGTCGCGAGCTTAGAGCTTGTCCTGGCTGGGGCGGTGACCCGCAGTTGGGAGAACCTGGTAGGAGAACACCGATGGAAGGCGGTCTGCATCCATCGGGGGAAGATCACCGCTACCTCCCGAGGGGGGAAATGCCCAACACTTACGGGACTAATGACCTTCGTCTCTGACGGAAGCACTAACAATCAATCAAGTGAGGTTGTTTGTCCTCCGAAAACGTAGGTCGCACACACTGTGCCATTGCCTGGCCGACGCGCGCCCCGTTTGCCCCATTACTCGCGAAAGCCGCAGAAGGGGGTGGCGGCGGGGACGGGAAGGGAGTGGGGGTCGGCCAGGGTATGGAATAGGAAAGAGACATTGATTTCGATGGTTTCAAACAAAAGATATTTTTATACAAACATCGATGTGTTTAACATCGATTTATTGATGCCGACGTTTTTAGTTGGTTGATATTTAATTTTTGAATGTAAAATATAATAATAAAAAAACTTCAATAATTTTCAGATACTATCTATAAATTGAACATTCAGATCGAAATAATTAAGAGTGATAAATAAGTTTACAAAAATTTGTTAATAAATCTAGTGTATTACATATGTATTATCTAATAAGGTTATAAATGTATGGCGTTAAAATAATTTTTGAACTTTGTTTTGTGATCTTAATCTCAATTTTAAATTAATAAACACGACCACCGTGACATAATAACACCCAACAGTGAATGTGAACATTGATATTAGAAATCACTAAAATAGTTTCACAAATATCGATATTTACAATATTTAAAAACATCAATGGTTTTGGGTCCATGCATTTTGAAAATCATTTTTGAAATTTATACTTCGATATTTCCAAATATCGATGGTTTGTTGTCTATGTTGCATCTCTAGTGTGGTTTGATTGATTGATTACAAGTGATTCCGGACACTAAAAGGGCTAAGGTCATTAGAGCAGTAAGTGTAGTGCATGTTTTGCGCTCAGAAGATGGAAGTGATCTTGCGCCTCTGAATAGTGAGTTCTGGCGTCGACTTACGGCGGGGTTTTCTCCAACCAGGTATCACCCACCAGCGTGGCACCGCCCCAGCCGGGACAAGCTCTAGGCTCTCGACCGGTCTCCTGACATGTGTGATAGTGTAGGGCTTGTGTGTGTACGTACGGGGGTTGATAGAACAAGGAATGGGGAGGAAAGATCGCGTGCGGTCCGTGGCCCATTTGATAGTGTTCTGCTCCGGAATTCGCCTGGTATTGATCGGAGAAACTACGGGAAACTACCGATCAGAGCAGCCGGCTGTTACAATTCTCATCCAGACAAGGACGGAACTCAACCTAGCTATGTGGCTAGTGGTCGAAAATCTGCCACGGTCGGGACTCGAACCAGAGTACCTCCAGTTAAGAGGCACTGCAGTGACATCAGTTGAGGCCGTGAGCCACCTCCCCTCCGAGTGCGTAGCAAGGACGCGGGTCCTGTCATGGCGACGGCTCAAAAGAAGGTACAAATAAACAGATGGAAAGGGCGAAATGGCTTGATTGCGGTGGTTCGTGGACGGCATTCGTATCGGCGACTGAATGAGAAATGCCATGTTATTCACTCAAGACTGATATTCGCTATGTTGATGTTTCGGGCACATCTATGGTCATTACTCCCGTTAGTGTAGTCAATGTTTTAACCCTGGAGGAGGTGGAGTTCCTCCCCGCAGGATAATGAGATCCAGAGCAATTCTGTCAAACCTTAAATGAAACGTCCATTTAAATGAATTGAACAATAAATTAAGTTCTTTATGCTACGCAAATTCAGTCAGGATCCATACTATTCGTTGTGTATATTTCGCGAATGTTCATTCCCGCCTGAGATATGGCATAATATTCTGGGAAAATATATCTTATAGCTCTGAGACTTTTAGATTACAAAAAAGAATTAAACGAATAATAAGCAAACCCAACCCACGTGATGCTTGCAAGTCTCTCTTTATTGATTCAGTTTTCTTACCATTACCTTGTCTCTTTATATTTGAATCAGTGGTTTTTGTCAAAAATGACTTACATGAGGGTGGGAATATATTTTCAACAAACGCCATTGTCTATAACTACAAAACTCGACGTAGTAATCATATTCATCTGGTGACTATCAAGAGCGCACCAAAAAAAATGTACATATAATGTACATGTACATTATTTTACAACACCTTTCCAGACGACATTAAACGATTAAATTCGATACAAAAGTTTCAGTCCCAAGTAAAATCTTTTCTGCTGCACAACTGTTCCTATTTAATTAGAGACCATACCGAGCATCTATAAGGAAAGTAGTATTAATTTTAACAACGACATTGAATGTATTATTCCCCATTTGTATTGTATAATTCTAAAGAACGTGTAACAAGTATTGTACTTCAGCTTCTGGGTGAATGTCCCCCATCTCAATCAGTTTCCCTGACCCTCGAGCAAATGCGGAGATGGCCTCTTGTTTTGCTTCTGGACATAAAAGTAATTTCACATTAAAGTCTCCCTATCACGTCGCACACAGTTTTTAACTGTTTTTGATGTAAAAAAA
>BOPP01000052.1:1002764-1030264 GCA_017312745.1 Gryllus bimaculatus | reverse complement strand
GGAACCAGAATCATTTTATTGCCGTGGATTGCCACTTACAAGAAAAACATTTGGACAGTTTCTGAGTAAATAATTTTTTAAAATACCTAATACTTTAGGCAAAACTATTCATAATTTCAAAATATTGTACGTGACATTATTTCAGATCTGTTTTTGATGAACAGATACAGTAAGGAAAAACTGTGTGTCTTCAATATTGTAGTTGTGGAAAACGCTGATAAAGTTTGAACCTTCGGAAATTTTCGAAAATTCAGAGAATTCAATGACAAAGCGACCTATGCGATTTCATAAGGGCCATTTGATCTATCCGAGAGAAAAAATTAAAGAAAAAAATTGTAGCCATGTTGAGAACATTTTGAAAATGTTGAGCCGCGCAGTTAAGTACCCCAACAATCGAAATTTCAAATCCAACTGGCCGCGACACCAGTTGATCGATCGGGGAAAATCAGAGTTGGTGAAAATCCTGAGTACGGTTTATCCCGTAGCGTTGTCCACAGACAGACAAAACAGACGGACAGCAAATCGTTTTGCCATTATACAAATTTTGCGCGTATCAAACACCACCAAATGTGAACTCTCACTACACAATGTGTTAGGGAAATAATTTACTTCTAGAAATAAGAATTATCACTCTTTCGTAACCAGGACCAGCAATATGAGTTTTTCTGTCGAAAAATACCCAACACAGCCCAACAGTACGTCCTCTATAGTATGTAAGCAGTAGAATGCGAGAAAGTAAAAGTGTGGGAATACGTCGTTGCCCCTACGATATCATTTGTTAAAGAATTCTACGTTTATAATATTGCGCTTTTTAGAAAGTGCTGTTAAATGTTTGGGAAAACAATGATAATTTGTCGACAACTTTGCTACATCTGCAGAAGCTGTAATTTTAAACTCAGGCGTGGTAAGAGGATATGTTTACATTGGAGTCGATAACTAAGAGTACATGAAAAATAAAATTTCCTGTTCTCGAGACAATCAAATCTACTTACAAATCTACAAATTCACTTACTGTATTTGAAAACGAGTAGAACGTTTTCAAGTTAACAGTGGTTTATCCAACTACAGAATATTTTACAATGATGAAAAGAGATTAATTGATATTACAGTAATCTGTAATTTGTTTAGATGAAAGGAAACTGTTTAATTTGTAGTGTCACAAGTTATTGATATTACAATAATCTGTAACTTTTTTAGATGAAAGGGAAACTTGTTAATTTTCAGTGTCACAAGTTATTGATATTACAATAATCTGTATTTTAGATGAAAGGGAAATGTGAATTTGTAGGTCACAAGTTATTGATATTTATGATTTTGCATGATCACTTAACGTATGTTCTTATAGTTCCCAGAGAGCAGATCGTTTATAATAAGCTTGCAATTAAAACTGTTTTAAAACAAGGAAGTTGTTACTCGTCGTTAGCAAAGTAACTGTACAGCATTATAGAAGGCAGCCAATGGAACTAGCTCGCGCCAGCGGCGACGGCTGGAGATGAGCAGAGGCGCAGCTGCCCGGAGGAGGCGACGTCACGCGGCCCAAGAAACAAAAGCGCAACGGGACCGCGAGCGGTGTCTGCCACGCGGACGCAGCGTCGGAGTCGACATCCCAGAGCACGTCGCCGCTTCCTACTTACACACTCCGAGCTTCCATCTGCAGTTTTCTCTCCCTTGCAAATAAACTCCGAGCTCTTGGAGAACTATTGCTATTGCGTTGGTAGTACGCAGCTGCCGAGGGTGAATGAACGAGATAGAATAAATGTAATATATGTAGGATTAGTAACAAATTTCACCATTTATATTAACACACATAATTACATTAGCCTTATTGATGGTTATAACAGAAGTGATTAAAAGTGCAACTGGGTCACAGAGCTTGCTCCTCATAATTGGATCTACATGCCATATCAAAATAGAGAATTATTTCTACACTTTCTTACAAAAATGTTGGGTAAGTTCATCATTATTTGCTCAATACAATTTTCACCAGATTTTGGAAAATTGAATATTTTATGAAATTATAATAAATCACTTGAAACAAATGTTACAATTGTCAAATAATAAATTACACGTTGAGCCCACATGTCCTTGGTAATTATTTGGTTAGTTTTATTAATATGATATTTGAAACATATTTCTTGATTTCCTAAACATCACAAATATCTCAATGATACTAATGAGTGATTTTTTTTATATTTTTCTACTGTGGATGCATTTTATTAAACATTTATTTAATTACAAATAATGAAGATGATAACGGTTTCATCCCTTTATGAGTCTCACGGAACCTTCACACTATGACGTCTGTGAGACTTCGACTGTGTATGTCTCATTAACAGGCATTAAATCATGAAATCATTTCCCAAGTCATATATTGCCTAAATAATTCTACTCCGAAATGAGAACAATGTTGGACTAGTCCTTTGAAATAAAGAAAAGCTCATCAGACCAAATCGGTGTTTTTAGATAATGCAAAAATGCGGTTTAATTCTCTTGTGATTTTTATTGAAAAGGATGATATGCAGAAGGGCAAGTGTTGGTAAGGAGACAACAATATTAGTATACAAATGAGACAACTTATAGCTCTACAGTCAACTTAAGTGACTAAAGTATTGAACTAAAATATTTAACTGATATTTTCCAAAGTGTCACGTATGTCTTTTCCTCAGAAACCAATACAAATAGAAAGAGAAAATATCTTAAACTTATTACTCAAACTTAATGACAGAATGAATGTTTTGAGAGAAAAAAAATGTTAAGTACTTGGACCAAAAATAAAGCAAGTAGTTTTATCGTACCAACGTGAAAAGATTCTCAGAAATATGATATTTATAGGCGAAATTGGCAGAGGTTATTCTGATGAGTAGATTCATTCTAGAAGGTTTTGATTAATGCTAATATATTGTCGAACCAATTATCCATTTCAGTATCAATTATATGAATCCATTGAAGTAGAATCTACTTCAATGGATTCAATAATAATACGAGTTCATTGTCTCCCTATTATTTTGTACTGCATGCCGTAAATAATAAGTAATGCGACAGAATGACGACGTGCATGTGCTCGATTTCAATTCTGAAGTGGTGTGGGCTAAAACCGTTAGCTTTGTACCGCAGGTTACTTAACGTGACTTGAGCAGTTGAAGTGTACCTGGATCTGAGGAGTTCACATACGACATCGCATAAGAAGCAACGGAGTCTTTTATCTCCCATTCCATTCCACGATCATTGAAAGATTACAACTTACCTAACAACAGTTCCTTAAAATACCGAAGAAAAATAGAAACAACTGACAGAATGAGCATGAGGGAAGGTTTTGTTAAGAGAGTATTCACTGAAGAATTATATTTTATTTAAGCGGCAGGTCTTAGTTTTCATTATCATTATCCGAGTTGCCTGTTATATATATCTCAAAAAATTCAGTAAAAGAACGCTGTGTATATCTTTCTCTACATTCCAAAATAGCGGTTTATTTCTTTTTTAAAAAAAATACAGCTGCTTGTACGGAATACAAGCACTGATATTCAAATTGTTCAAATGCCCTCAAAGCAGAGAAAAATGACGTAAAAATGTGATCAAAGCAGAGAAAAATGACGTAAAAATGTGATCAAAACCATTTCAGATGAATAACTCAAGCTGTTGGATATGTTATTGATGTAATAGAGATTCTTCCTTTCGCTTTCAAACGTTTGGTTTCGACTGGACCAAGAAAATTCTGTATTGTTATCGTGGAAATTCGCCGAACCGACTATCGTGTTGATAGTCGTTAGAGGAACCTTGAATTACATACAACGGCTGACATTACTATTTATGAGCGAAGAAATCTATTTGGGAATTGTGTGGAGGACAGTTGTTGTATATCGTAATTTTTTTTGGGGGGGGGTCACGAATTGCCATCTCGGACCACGCGAACTTGGACCCACGGGGCTCGGTCATATTTCTGGAGGTAGGAGCGCGAAAGATTATGGAGAGGGGATCAACATTTCATGCTGAAATCCGATTACACCCACGGTTGTCAGCCTAGGGATGAGGTGAAATGACGACGATGATGATGATGATGATGATGATGATGATGGATAACATAGTCAATCACAAACACAACTATGGCCAAGGTGGGAATCGAACCGCGATCCTACGGTCCAAGACCACCACGGCACGACTGTGTTAGTGATATCGGGCTACCCGATCAGATCAGCATCGTAAATATTATTTGAAACAAGTGCCATTAAAATTATATTAAAATTGATAAAATCAAGATTGCTTAAAAATTACGGAAAAATATAAAAAAATAGTGGAAACTGAAGATAAATGCAAAATAATCCATTGAAAATGGGTCATTTCCTTTGTCACAACAGAAAATGATGGACTACTAAAAGACACTGTTCTAAAGTGATAGAAAAAAAACATGACATTTCATTAAAATCCGTCCCTAGTGATAACACAGGAACGCATCCGGGTCACGTCCTTTCCCCAGTCCCCCCGCCCTCTTCCCTCCTCTCCCCTCCCACCCGCCCGAAAAGTGAAATGGCGTCCCGTTACTTCGAAAGCCGCTTGCCGCGCGCCCGCTCCGCCCGCACCGCGCCGCGCCCCACATTCTCGAGGAGAGAGTCCCGGATGGAGAGCGCGGAGTGTGGGTCGCCCGCGTCGCCTCGCCTTCACCTTGGCCTGGCTCGCCCACTGACGCAACGCCCCCCCGCCTCCACCGCCACCCGGCCCGGGCGACGCGGCAGGACCGCGCGAAATGGCAAACTGCGATGGAACCCAGACTGTACCATTGCTTCCCTGCTTGTTCTTGTCGAATGGCCAGACTTCAGATTCTCGAAGCATGATCCATTATTCTGTTTACTGAAAATGTATTAATAAATAATATTAAATTTATGTAATTTCTATTTCTTGCACACAAAACGTGACTAAATTGTTTTAGCTCTAAACTATAAAATATGCTAGAAAAAATAATAACAGTAATACACTTATTAACGTTTTCCAAACTCCAATATGTATTTCGTTTTTCGATTAACATGTCCTTTGGCTGTTGCCTTTGAAAGTTACAACGCTAAAAAGCTATCATACTTCTGGTTACAAAACATTTATGCTTTAGTCTGTTTGACGTCAGCATAATTGAGTTCAAAACGAACCGTGGATATGCTAATTTAAAAAAATTCTATGCTTTCCTAATAATTCTCAATTCATATTCAAATTGTGAAATAAATATACTCAGGTTGATTTTATTGCAAATATAGATTGAAAGCGTACTTGAAACTAATATGTAAAAGCATCTATTATATTTCGATTTAAACAGAGTCCTTTGACGTAAATCAGCTGTTATGGTGTCATCCAATCGGAAGGATTAAACGTCACTACAGTGACATCACTATAGTGACGTTTATGCCACCGATTGGATACACTGTAACAGCTGTCAAAGGACTTTCTGAAAATCGAAGTATATGTTGCGTTAAAAACAATTCAAAAATATCACACAAAATATCATTTGTTCTTGAAAAGCAAACCTTTTAAAAAAAAAGTGTCCTAGTTCGTAATCGCTGCTGTTAAGTGGGAATTGTGTGAATGTCTAAAGAGCAACTGTGCGCACCCGACACAGAAGGCGCTGCGAGCATAGGGGCGAGCGAGGGGCCTTGGTGCCGGGGGGGGATGGAGGGGAGGGGGCGAGTTGGACCGTTCCGGAAACGAAAGCAGGACGACCGGAAACCGGAGCACATACATGGCGCCCCCTGCTGTGCAACAACAGGTCTGTGATCCAGCAACCTCTATTTAAGCGCACCAGCCACTTCTACACGGGCGCCCCAGAAGGAAGAGCGGGGGCGGGCGCAGGGGCGGGCGGCGTGCAGACTGGACAAACTTAAACTACGTATCGCATAGCGCAAGGAGCTGAGAATTGGTTGTCCCTGAGGATTCGTCGACCGGAAGTTCCTATTTTTGAGCCCCATCCACCCTGAATTGTCGTGGGAGGGATGGACACCGGATTCCCCTAGAGACTCTGATGTTCCCTGCTGGAAATGTATTATTTCCTCCTTACCGGAAACAGTAAGTTACTTTTAAGTAAGTTTAGGACTTTGAACTTTGAAATATACAAATCAGAAATATACATTTAGAAAACCGGATGCGTAATATTAGAAGTTAAAAAATAGTAAATTACACCAAACTACACATATGAAACAAATAGACATGACTTTTCTTAAGAATCGATTTTTAGAATAGATTTCATTAAAACAAGAAATATCTTTCAACAATATTGTACTTTGCAATTTCGAAGAAAAAAAGATCGAAAAATGTCGACAAAATTTGATCAACACTATTTTCTTCACAGTTCTTTGCTACATACGAGGAAATAATTTATAAGAAAACTTGGATCAGTTTGGATAAATTGTTAAAAATTTGCCTACATTTCACGAAAAAATATCTCTCTCACATCTTAACATTTACATTAGCGGCGATTTCTATACATTATTACTTTTGGAGTGCAAGTGCTTCAAAAGATGAGCTCGAGAACTCGAAACTTTTCTGTGAAAATAAGATCAAAATTTACATTGCCTTTGAGGGGGCAATAGATGCGCGCCGAGATGAGTTGAGGCAAAACCGAAAGCTAGCCCAAAGTAAAGAATACAAAACTAATTAGTACGAGAAAGTCTGTGACATTCTAATAGCGCGTTAACTGCTAAGTAATTAGTCCTGTAAGGTAGTGCATGTTTTCGACGCGGAGGTGGTGGTAATTTCCCCCTCAATGAATGGTGAGATCTGGCGCCGATCAAAGTCGGCTTTCCGGGATTTTCCTCAACCAGGTATCTCCCACCAGCAGTGCATCGCCCAGTTGGGTCAAGCTGTGTAATGTCTCGACTGGTCTCCCGACATGTGTCCTCCTCCAATGAGAATGTGTTTGTTTACGACACTAATCAAAATAATGCGCTTAGTGAAAACAATGTAAGCATAAAGACACCAGCTACATATCTCGTTGTTTATGCGAAGAATATAATAAATACCTCATGTTAATGTCATCTTCCTTTTAAATTGTAAAACACTAAGAGAAAAGTTTGAACTTGCATTCAAGCAAATTTCGTGATTTTTGCTTTAAATGATAGGTAATGAACCCTGGATAAGTTATCACTTGCCGCATTTTACCGATTTATAGTAAAAACAATTAAATTCAATTCCTACATTAAGAGAATAAAGCTTATCTGTCGTATTTATTCATTACTTCATTGTGTGCGTTGTAATGGATATATCGAGACATTTCGTCGCGTACCACCATCGTGCGCGCGTGAGGTTGTAGTCGCCTGTCACGTACATCCCTTCAGAAAAAATACAGTGATTTAATTACATGTGATGCCATTTCGTTTTAATTTAAGGTAGACAGTGGGATATCTTTGCAACAATACATGCCAACACCCATATACAAATCTTGGTTTGGTGGTTGATTGATTGTTAATGTTACCGGGAGTGTCAACTGCTGAAGTCATTAGTTCCGTAAGTGCAATGTATGTTTTTCCTCGAAGGTGGCTGTGGTGTTCCATCGCCGGATGGCGAGATCCGACGCAGACCTACCGTCGGCTAACAGGGTTTCCCCCACCAGTTATCTTCACCAGCAGGGAACCGCCCACCCGGACAAGGTCTAAACTGACCCGTCTCCCGGCATGTGTGGTTCTGTAGTGCCATGCATGTAAGTGTAAGTGTGTGTAAGTAAGGGTGATGATAGGACAAGGAAAGAGGAAGGAAAGATCACGCGCGGTCCGTGGCCCGTTTGTTAGAGTACTGCTCCGACATTCACTTGTATTGATTGGAGAAACCACGGAAAGTGGATCGGAGTTGAGCCGGATCAAGCAGCCGCCGCTAGAATTTTCCTACGGATAGCGTCTGTCCAGTTAGTGTGGAAAATTCTACCTCTGTGGGAATAGATAGAACCATAGAACCTCCGGTCAGAGGCACTGAACTTTTATTGCAAAAACTAATCAATTAGATTGGGAGGGTACAGCAATGGGTCAAAATTAAGTTATTTTTTCGACGTGTTAAATGGCTCAAGATAATAAGACCACATTTGATGACACCCTACACTTTTATTTTTATTGATGTCGTACATCCAGAATCAAAAGAGAAAACGCGACCACATAGGTTTTGCATAGTCTTGCCACTGCGGTCTTCTCTATGAAACAGATACGTTCCATGTCGAATATAGGCGAGTATATAGCATATTTTTTTAATTTTTTTATTAGCACTGATTCTGGCGGGACGAGCTCCAAGTTGCCGACTGTGCTCCCGCCAGTGGTGTGTGGCAGTGTAGTGAATACAAGTGAAAGTATGTATAAGTAAGGGTAAGGGGTAGGGTAAGTATACGGAAAGACCTTTCGCCGCCAATGATCCGTTTGTTATGGCTCTGTTGCGACATTCGCCTGGTGTTGATCGGCGAAACCACGGAAAGCTACCTATCAGAGCATCCGGCCGCCAGAACTCTCCTGACAGCGGCTCCGTTCGACTCAGCTCTACAGCTGTATCTCATCGGGACTTAAACCCTATGACCTCTCGTTAGCAGTCGCTGCAGACACAAGGGAATGTTAGGTTTAGTCTAATTTATTGAAGGAGAATTGTCTTGAGATAGTTTCTTTTACGGGTATTAAATTAAGTTGACTATCCTACTCATGAAACTACAACCAATAGTGTTTAACTATACATTCAAAATGCCAAAATCAGGGCGGAGTATCTCAGAACGTTATCACGTTTTCTAACCAATTTTTCCTACCGCTTCTCTCTACTGGCCAATCAGAAACTGTGACTCGTGTATCTTAGGAGGCGGTGCACATCAATCGCTAGCTTGATGTCCCATAAACCGCGCATGCACTATAACATAACCTCTTTGGTTTTAACGATTTTTTAGTAATTTTCAATATTTGGTGCATTTTGGAATTTGTTGGACATACTTTCTTTCGTGGAATTATTCCTATTAAATACCATTCGTGCTTTGGAAATTCTCATGTAAATCCCGTCCTCGCTTCGCGAGTCGGTGATTTATCGAACTGTAACTGACTAAAGATGATGTAAATGATCAAAGTCACTTCGCAGCAACCGTTGTGTTTGTTCCCCCAACAATATTTCAGGAGGACAAACCGAGAGAATTCCGGAATTACATACACACATTTAGTAACAGATTCCTGAGAATTGCCCATTTGTATTCAACTCCTATGTACTGGTACTTATATTTATATTTCTCTTAGATGACGAGTGTTGATTGATTTTAATTTTATTATGTTTATGATTTTTTATCATTTAACAGTACAATCAGACATGCATTGCATTCCACGCAAACATAAAAAACACTACAATAGTACCGTTTCTGGTTTTCAATTATTTTCCCATCTGTACATTAGCGGGACTGCGTCATACGTACATATTATACTACGTAAGTTTGAATTCAAATGAAAGACAAATAATTGCACCTTGGTTTTCTTGTTACTACCGAAAATAAGGGCTGAAATAATGTCAATATTGTGCAAAATCATAAGCAAAAGTATTTTTTTTGTTTGGATTAATTGCATTTGCATTTGTTTTTCTATAATCACCTTGACAGTTTATACAGGGCCCTTTGCTTATCATTCGCAATGGCGGAAGAAAAATGTAACGAGTAGAAAGTGTGAATAAATTTATGAAGCAAAATACTAATGGGAAAAGATTCCAATAATCTTCGAATTATATATTAATATGGGTAAATTAAAAAATATTTAAAACGTTCAATTTAATTACAGAGAAAAAGATTTCGAAGCAAAAATTAAATTTCAAATCAACACATTATAAAGAACGGGTTCTTCTATATATCACCAAAAATAAAAGTGTCTTGAATTATATAGCACACTAGATTTTCACGTGAAATTTAATTCCTTGTAGAAAAGTGAAAGTTGTGATAAAGATTTTGACAAAAAAAATCAAGTCGAGACAACGGAAGTTCGGTGAAATTGAATTTTCATAGATTAGCTGAAGTTTTAAACAAAAACATAAACCCAACAAAACATGATCTCTGCTTAAGGAATAAGAGCAGAATAGAAATGATATGTTTATCATACGGAGGAGAGAATAGCATGGGAGACGATGAGGCCGACCGTACACAGCTAGAAAAGGATAAAAGAGGAGAGGCCGTGGTTGCGAAAATGGGAAGTCATTGATTAGTATATCGCCACGAAGAAGGCAAATGTAAAACTTCCAAGAATCTTAGGGATAATGAAGAAATAAATAAATATTCCACCTATTGAAAACCTTTAATGTAATCCTCAATATTCGTGTTATTAAAAATAACTTTGAAAAGGAGTTAGATAACAAATTATTTAAGTTAGGAGTAATCCTGGAACAAAACACGACACTAGAACTAAAAATAACTTTTTCTCATTTATTTGAAGTATGAAGGAAACTACTGACGATACTACCGCACGTACTTTTTCGCATCAGTAACGGTAACGTACCTCAGTTTCTGTCCATATTAACGAACGTCAATTAGCACAAGTAAAACGCATTACCATTCATAGTGCAATAGGGGCAAACATTTAATTAATTTTTACACCCACTATATCAACACAAACTCGAAACTCCAAAAGTACGTTCAATACACTCACAAACACGCCCAACAACAGTTTCAAAACTGCTGTATCGTGGCTTTCCCATTGTTATATTACAACGTGATAATTCCAGAAAGATTCAAGGAAAAGAAGTAGTACTTTTTTTAATACAAAATTGACACAGGACTTTTTCTTAAAGAACTGATATTTAAGAACGCATTTCATTTAACAAAAAGTCTCTAAAATTAATATTTTACTTTTGCAATGTTAACTTTGTTATTTTCTTAAATACAAAGAGTTCGTCAAAAATGGAACCAGAATCATTTTATTTGCCGTGGATTGCCACTTACAAAGAAAAACATTTGGGACAGTTTCTGAGTAAATAATTTTTTAAAATTACCTATACTTTATGCAAAAACTATCCATAATTTCAAAATATTGTACGTGACATTATTTCAAGATCTGTTTTTGATGAACAGATACCAGTAAGGAAAAACTGTGTGTCTTCAATATTGTAGTTGTGGAAAACGCTGATAAAGTTTGAACCTTCGGAAATTTTCGAAAATTCAGAGAATTCAATGACAAAGCGACCTATGCGATTTCATTAAGGGCCATTTGATCTATCCGAGAGAAAAAATTAAAGAAAAAAATTGTAGCCATGTTTGAGAACATTTTGAAAATGTTGACGCGGCATGTTAAGTACCCCCAACAATCGAAATTTCAAATCCAACTGGCCGCGACACCAGTTGGATCGATCGGGGAAAATCAGAGTTGGTGAAAATCCTGAGTACGGTTTATCCCGTAGCGTTGTCCACAGACAGACAAAACAGACGGACAGCAAATCGTTTTGCCATTATACAATTTTGCGGTATCAAACACCCACCAAATGTGAACTCTCACTACACAATGTGTTAGGGAAATAATTTACTTCTAGAAATAAGAATTATCCACTCTTTCGTAACCAGGACCCAGCAATATGAGTTTTTCTGCCGAAAAATACCCAACACAGCCCAACAGTACGTCCTCTCTAGTATGTAAGCAGTAGAGTGCGAGAAAGTAAAAGGGTGGGAATACGTCGTTGCCCCTACGATATCATTTGTTAAAGAATTCTACGTTTATAATATTGCGTTTTTTAGAAAGTGCTGTTGAAATGTTTTGGAAAAACAATGATAATTTTGTCGACAACTTTGCTACATCTGCAGAAGCTGTAATTTTAAACTCAGGCGTGGTAAGAGGATATGTTTACATTGGAGTCGATAACTAAGAGTACATGAAAATAAATTTCCTGTTCTCGAGACAATCAAATCTACTTACAAATCTACAAATTCACTTACTGTATTTTGAAAACGAGTAGAACGTTTTCAAGTTAACAGTGGTTTATCCAACTACAGAATATTTTACAATGATGAAAAGAGATTAATTGATATTACAGTAATCTGTAATTGTTTTAGATGAAAGGGAAACTTGTTAATTTGTAGTGTCACAAGTTATTGATATTACAATAATCTGTAACTTTTTTAGATGAAAGGGAAACTTGTTAATTTTCAGTGTCACAAGTTATTGATATTACAATAATCTGTATTTTTTTAGATGAAAGGGAAACGTGTTAATTTGTAGTGTCACAAGTTATTGATATTTATTATTTTGCATGATCTCTTAACGTATGTTCTTATAGTTCCCAGAGAGCAGATCGTTTATAATAAGCTTGCAATTAAAACTGTTTTAAACAAGGGAAGTTGTTACTCGTCGTTAGCAAAGTAACATGTACAGCATTATAGAAGGCAGCCAATGGAAACTAGCTCGCGCCAGCGCCGACGGCTGGAGATGAGCAGAGGCGCAGCTGCCCGAAGGAGGCGACGTCACGCGGCCCAAAGAAACAAAAGCGCAACGGGACCGCGAGCGGTGTCTGCCACCGCGGACGCAGCGTCGGAGTCGACATCTCAGAGCACGTCGCCGCTTCCTACTTACACACTCCGAGCTTCCATCTGCAGTTTTCTCTCCCTTGCAAATAAACTCCGAGCTCTTGGAGAACTATTGCTATTGCGTTGGTAGTACGCAGCTGCCGAGGGTGAATTGAACGAGATAGAATAAATATAATATATGTAGGATTAGTAACAAATTTCACCATTTATATTAACAACACATAATTACATTAGCCTTATTGATGGTTATAACAGAAGTGATTAAAAGTGCCAACTGGGTCACAGAGCTTGCTCCTCATAATTGGATCTACATGCCAAATCAAAATAGAGAATTATTTCTACACTTTCTTACAAAAATGTTGGGTAAGTTCATGCATTATTTGCTCAATACAATTTTCACCAGATTTTGGAAAATTGAATATTTTATGAAATTATAATAAATCACTTGAAACAAATGTTACAATTGTCAAATAATAAATTACACGTTGAGCCTCACATGTCCTTTGTAATTATTTGGTTAGTTTTATTAATATGATATTTGAAACATATTTCTTGATTTCCTAAACATCACAAATATCTCAATGATACTAATGAGTGATTTTTTTTATATTTTTCTACTGTGGATGTATTTTATAACATTTATTTTAATTACAAATAATGAAGATGATAACGGTTTCATCCCTTTATGAGTCTCACGGAACCCTTCACACTATGACGTCTGTGAGACTTCGACTGTGTATGTCTCATTAACAGGCATTAAATCATGAAATCATTTCCCAAGTCATATATTGCCTAAATAATTCTACTCCCAAATGAGAACAATGTTGGACTAGTCCTTTGAAATAAAGAAAAGATCCATCAGACAAAATCGTGTTTTTTAGATAATGCAAAAATGCGGTTTAATTCTCTTGTGATTTTTATTGAAAAGGATGATATGCAGAAGGGCAAGTGTTGGTAAGGAGACAACAATATTAGTATACAAATGAGACAACTTATAGCTCTACAGTCAACTTAAGTGACTAAAGTATTGAACTAAAATATTTAACTGAATATTTCCCAAAGTGTCACGTATGTCTTTTCCTCAGAAACCAATACAAATAGAAAGAGAAAATATCTTAAACTTATTACTCAAACTTAATGACAGAATGAATGTTTTGAGAGAAAAAAAATGTTAAGTACTTGGACCAAAAATAAAGCAAGTAGTTTTATCGTACCAACGTGAAAAGATTCTCAGAAATATGATATTTATAGGCGAAATTGGCAGAGTTATTCTGATGAGTAGATTCATTCTGGAAGTTTTTGATTAATGCTAATATATTGTCGAACCAATTATCATTTCAGTATCAATTATATGAATCCATTGAAGTAGAATCTACTTCAATGGATTCAATAATAATACGAGTTCATTGTCTCCCTATTATTTTGTACTGCATGCCGTAAATAATAAGTAATGCGACAGAATGACGACGTGCATGTGCTCGATTTCAATTCTGAAGTGGTGTGGGCTAAAACCGTTAGCTTTGTACCGCAGGTTACTTAACGTGACTTGAGCATGTTGAAGTGTACCTGGGTTCTGAGGAGTTCACATACGACATCGCATAAGAAGCAACGGAGTCTTTTATCTCCCATTCCATTCCACGATCATTGAAAGATTACAACTTTACCTAACAACAGTTCCTTAAAATACCGAAGAAAAATAGAAACACTGACAGAATGAGCATGAGGGAAGGTTTTGTGAAGAGAGTATTCACTGAAGAATTATATTTATTTAAGCGGCAGGTCTTAGTTTTCATTATCATTATCGAGTTGCCTGTTATATATATCTCAAAAAATTCAGTAAAAGAACGCTGTGTATATCTTTCTCTACATTCCAAAATAGCGGTTTATTTCTTTTTTAAAAAAATACAGCTGCTTGTACGGAATACAAGCACTGATATTCAAATTGTTCAAATGCCCTCAAAGCAGAGAAAAATGACGTAAAAATGTGATCAAAACCATTTCAGATGAATAACTCAAGCTGTTGGATATGTTATTGATGTAATAGAGGATTCTTCCTTTCGCTTTCAAACGTTTGGTTTCGACTGGACCAAGAAATTTCTGTATTGTTATCGTGAAATTCGCCGAACCGACTATCGTGTTGATAGTCGTTAGAGGAACCTTGGATTACATACAACGGCTGACATTACTATTTATGAGCGAAGAAATCTATTTGGGAATTGTGTGGAGGACAGTTGTTGTATATCGTAATTTTTTTTTTGGGGGGGGGTCACAAATTGGCCATCTCGGGACCACGCGAACTTGGAACCCACCGGGGCTCGGTCATATTTCTGGAGGTAGGAGCGCGAAAGATTTATGGAGGAGGGGGGATCAACATTTTCAAGCTGAAATCCGATTTACACCCACGGTTGTCAGCCTAGGGGATGAGGTGAAATGACGATGATGATGATGATGATGATGATGGATAACATAGTCAATCACAAACACAACTATGGCCAAGGTGGGAATCGAACCCGCGATCCTACGGTCCAAGACCACCACGGCACGACTGTGTTAGTGATATCGGCTACCCCGATCAGATCAGCATCGTAAATATTATTTGAAACAAGTGCCATTAAAATTATATTAAAATTGATAAAATCAAAGATTGCTTAAAAATTACGGGAAAATATAAAAAAATAGTGGAAACTGAAGATAAATGCAAAAATAATCCATTTGAAAATGGGTCATTTCCTTTTGTCACAACAGAAAATGATGGACTACTAAAAGACACTGTTCTAAAGTGAATAGAAAAAAAACATGACATTTCATTAAAATCCGTCCCCTAGTGATAACACAGGAACGCATCCCGGGTCACGTCCTTTCCCCAGTCCCCCCGCCCTCTTCCCCTCCTCTCCCCTCCCACCCGCGCCCGAAAAGTGAAATGGCGTCCCGTTACTTCCGAAAGCCGCTTGCCGCGCCGCCCGCTCCGCCCGCACCGCGCCGCGCCCCACATTCTCGAGGAGAGAGTCCCGGATGGAGAGCGGGGAGTGTGGGTCGCCCGCGTCGCCTCGCCTTCACCTTGGCCCTGGCTCGCCCACTGACGCAACGCCCCCCGCCGCCTCCACCGCCACCCGGCCCGGGCGACGCGGCCAGGGACCGCGCGAAAATGGCAAACTGCTATGGAACCCCAGACTGGTACCATTGCTTCCCTGCTTGTTCTTGTCGGAATGGCCAGACTTCAGATTCTCGATGCATGATCTCCGATTATTCTGTTTACTGAAAATGTATTAATAAATAATATTAAATTTATGTAATGTTCTATTTCTTGCACACAAAACGTGACTAAATTGTTTTTAGCTGTAAACTATAAAATATGCTAGAAAAAATTTTACAGTAATACACTTATTAACGTTTTCCAAACTCCAATATGTATTTTCGTTTTCGATTAACATGTCCTCTGGCTGTTGCCTTTGAAAGTTACAACGCTAAAAAGCTATCATACTTCTGGTTACAAAACATTTATGCTTTAGTCTGTTTGACGTCAGGCATAATTGAGTTCAAAACGAACCGTGGATATGCTAATTTAAAAAAAAATTCTATTGCTTTCCTAATAATTCTCAATTTCATTATCAATATTGTGAAATAAAAATACTCAGGTTGATTTTATTGCAAATATAGATTGAAAGCGTACTTGAAACTAATATGTAAAAGCGATCTATTATATTTCGATTTAAACAGAGTCCTTTGACGTAAATCAGCTGTTATGGTGTCATCCAATCGGAAGATTAAACGTCACTACAGTGACATCACTATAGTGACGTTTATGCCACCGATTGGATGACACTGTAACAGCTGTCAAAGGACTTTCTGAATAAATCGAAGTATATGTTGCGTTAAAAAAAATTCAAAATATCACACAAAATATCATTTGTTCTTGAAAAGCAAACCTTTTTAAAAAAAGTGTCCTAGTTCGTAATCGCTGCTGTTAAGTGGGAATTGTGTGAATGTCTAAAGAGCAACTGTGCGCCACCCGACACAGAAGGCGCTGCGAGCATAGGGGGCCGAGGAGGGGCCTTGGGTGCCGGGGGGGGATGGAGGGGAGGGGGGCGAGTTGGACCGTATGCGGCGGGGAGACGGAGGAGGGGAGGGCAGGACGGACCGGAAACCGGAGCACATACATGGCGCCCCCTGCTGTGCAACAACAGGTCTGTGGATCAGCAACTTCTATTTAAGCGCACAAGCCACTTCTACACGGGCGCCCCAGAAGGAAGAGCGGGGGCGGGCGCAGGGGCGGGGCGGAGCGTGCAGACGTGGACAAACTTAACTACGTATCCGATAGCGCAAGGAGCTGAGAATTGGTTGGTCCCTGAGGATTCGTCGACCGGAAGTTCCTATTTTTGAGCCCCATCCACCCTGAATTGTCGTGGGAGGGGATGGACACCGGGATCCCCCTAGAGACTCTGATGTTCCCTGCTGGAAATGTATTATTTCCTCCTTACCGTGAAACAGTAAGTACTTTTAAGTAAGTAAGTTTAGGACTTTTGAACTTTGAAATATACAAATCAAGAAATATACATTTAGAAAATCGGAATGCGTAATATTAGAAGTTAAAAAATAGTAAATTACACCAAACTGCACATATTAAACAAATAGACATGACTTTTCTTAAAGAATCGATTTTTTAGAATAGATTTCATTAAACAAGAAATATCTTTCAACAATATTGTACTTTTGCAATTTTCGAAGAAAAAAAAGATCGAAAAATGTCGACAACATTTGATCAACACTATTTTCTTCACAGTTCTTTGCTACATACGAGGAAATAATTTAAAGAAAACTTGGATCAGTTTGGATAAAATTGTTAAAAATTTGCCTACATTTCACGAAAAAAATATCTCTCTCACATCCTTAACATTTACATTAGCGGCGATTTCTATACATTATTACTTTTGTGAGTGCAAGTGCTTCAAAAGATGAGCTCGAGAACTCGAAACTTTTCTGTGAAAATAAGATCACAATTCTACATTGCCTTTGAGGGGGCAATAGATGGCAGCCGAGATGAGGTTGAGGCAAAACCGAAAAGCTAGCCCAAAGTAAAGAATTACAAAACTAATTAGTACGAGAAAGTCTGTGCCATTCTATAGCGCGTTAACTGCTAAGGTAATTAGTCCTGTAAGTGTAGTGCATGTTTTCGACGCGGGAGGTGGTGGTAATTTCCCCCTCAATGAATGGTGAGATCTGGCGCCGACCAAAGTCGGCTTTCGGGGATTTTCCTCAACCAGGTATCTCCCACCAGCAGTGCATCGCCCCAGTTGGGTCAAGCTGTGTAATGTCTCGACTGGTCTCCCGACATGTGTCCTCTCCAATGAGAATGTGTTTGTTTACGACACTATCAAAAATAATGCGCTTAGTGAAAAACAATGTAAGCATAAAGACACCAGCTACATATCTCGTTGTTTATTGCGAAGAATATAATAAATACCTCATGTTAATGTCATCTTCCTTTTAAATGTAAAACACTAAAGAAAAGTTTGAACTTTGCATTCAAGCAAATTTCGTGATTTTTGCTTTAAATGATAGGTAATGAACCCTGGATAAGTATCACTTGCGCATTTTACCGATTTTATAGTAAAAACATTAAATTTCAATTCCTTAACATTAAGAGAATAAACGCTTATCTGGCGTAATTTATTCATTACTTCATTGTGTGCGTTGTAATGGATATATCGAGACATTTCGTCGCGTACCACCATCGTGCGCGCGTGAGGTTGTAGTCGCCTGTCACGTACATCCCTTCAGAAAAAAACAGTGATTTTAATTACATGTGATGCATTTCGTTTTTAATTTAAGGTAGCAGTGGGATATCTTTGCAACAATACATGCCAACACCCATATACAAATCTTGGTTTGGTGGTTGATTGATTGTTAATGTTACCGGGAGTGTCAACTGCTGAAGTCATTAGTTCCGTAAGTGCAATGTATGTTTTTCCTCGGAAGGTGGCTTGTGTTCCATCGCCGGATGGCGAGATCCGACGCAGACCTACCGTCGGCTAACAGGGTTTCCCCACCAGTTATCTTCCACCAGCAGGAACGCTCCAACCCGGACAAGGTCTAAACTGACCCGTCTCCCGGCATGTGTGGTTCTGTAGTGCCATGCGTGTAAGTGTAAGTGTGTGTAAGTAAGGGGTGATGATAGGACAAGGAAAGAGGAAGGAAAGATCACGCGCGGTCCGTGGCCCGTTTGTTAGAGTACTGCTCCGACATTCACTTGGTATTGATTGGAGAAACCACGGAAAAGTGGATCGGAGTTGAGCCGGATCAGAGCAGCCGGCCGCTAGAATTTTCCTACGGATAGCGTCTGTCCAGTTAGTGTGGAAAATTCTACCTCTGTTGGGAATAGATTAGAACCATAGAACCTCCCGGTCAGAGGCACTGAACTTTTATTGCAAACACTAATCAATTAGATTGGTGGAGGGTTACAGGCAATGGGGTCAAAATTAAGTTATTTTTCGACGTGTTAAATGGCTCAAGATAAGAAGACCACATTTGATGACACCCTACACTTTTATTTTTATTTGATGTCGTACATCAGAATCAAAAGAGAAAACGCGACCAATAGGTTTTGCATAGTCTTGCCACTGCGGCCTTCTCTATGGAAACAGATACGTTCCATGTCGAATATAGGCGAGTATATAGGCATATTTTTTTAATTTTTTTATTATATAGGCGTACATCGTTAAAAAACAACGGAAGTTACAATTTCCAAAACTTTACTTACATATTTTTTATTTCATTTTTCCAACTATCCTGCTCTTCATTCTTCTTTCCTTAAATTCTTCTTTCTCAAAATTTTATTTATTTTATTTAACCAACTATATTTTGGCTTTCTCTTTTCTTCCTTACCACTGGAAATCTCTCTAAAATAATTTTTGGAATTCACTTTCTTTTCGTTCTTTTGACATGACCAAACCATTTTCATTGTTTTTACTATCTCTAAAATGTTCTCTAAATTGGAAAACTTCTTTTGCATTTTTTATCTTATAATTTAATTTCTTATTTTTTCTAATTTTGAGATCCTGGATAATGTTCTTAAAATATTCACTTCAGTTGCTAGTCATTTTGGTTCTAAATTTTTTCTTCATTTTCCAAATTTGTAACTCACATGCGTATTTTAATATTGTACCAATAGATCAAATTTTTTTTCGAATACGTACAGGAACCTTAGAATAGAGGAGTTACTCTAAGAAGAGACCACTTTGGCAGGAAGGAAAACAAATGAACATCATCTAGGGCGATGACATTGGAAGAGATAGTGATGAAGCCATTTACAAAGAGATAACTGTAAACGAACACACAGACAAAATGAGTGCATGGACATAAACTGCAGCAAAGTTGCAAGCAGTGACCAAGCAGTCGCTGTCAATGCGGACTCTTCTCATAGTAGTTTCCCATGTAGGTCTCTTACACTGTTGGCTTACATAGCAGTGTTGCTAGGCGGCCTTAATCATTTCCCACTAGAAAGCGCTGCGAAAAACTCCAAAATGTAAACACACACACACACACACACACACACACACACCAATTAAAAAAAACGTATATGAGGAGGTATGGAAATGATAGAAATACGAAAAATATTATAAATTGTATATGGTGATATTTATATTTTACAGTAAACACATATTTTAAGCCATAACCATATGTATAAAAAACTATTATAATAATATATGAATATATATATATATACACAATTATACATATATACACAATTTATACATTGCAGAAGTTTTGTTTTAAGACGTTTCACACTGTGCACGAGTTGTATGAAACTAGAAGTCTTGGGTCTCACTTATTGTAATGACTGAAAAAGAGATAATGATAACTCTTTGTAAACCTTTTCTTCAACGGAATTGTTTTCATTACTTGTTAATTGTTGTTATTCCTTTTCATCAAATTGGTTGCCTTCTTTTACCAATTTTTGGTTGTGACCGTTGTGACAAATAACCGCCCAATTTTCATTCAAATTCAGAATTCATTCAAATAATCTTACCGGGTTATAAGTGTTTTGCTACGATTAGTTATATTTGAATAAATATCCCTCCAATAATCATAAGAAACTATTTTTGGGTTTCGTGATAAACAACATTTAAAAAAAATTAACATTTAAAAAACTCACTGAAACCCCCCTAACTCCCCAAATAAATTTGGTCCCTAAAAATCCACTAAAGGTCCGCCCAACAAAACACCCAAAATTTAGGGGGAAAACCTCTAACCGGGCAACACTTCCGTAGCCTTCAGAGAGAAATTGCTTCGGGCGCCGTGCTCTGGGAGGGCGAAACCTCACGAGGTCTGTCGGCTTTCAGGCAAACTTCTCGACGGATTTCGCCCGGTTGCCACCAGAGTGCGCTTCGGCATGCTCTCGCCCACCCATTGGGATAACATTCACCGGAAGTGAGTGCGAGCAGTGGAGGAGTATTTTTAAAATGAATACTATAATTTAAACAAAAATTTTCATGAAATGTGAAATATTACCGTAAAATACTGTCGTTAGTAACAGCTGAGAGTCCTTGAGAGATAATGAAATACTGTTCTCTAAAGCATTTCCTTTTTAGAATCCATGGGGTGGGTCCAGAGGTGCCGGGGACATCACCCCCCCTCCAGCCAACATCTTTTGTAATTTATTAAACATCATTACCATGTCATCACATTCAAAACAGTATTCCCATTATGAACATATTCGTACAGTTTTTACTTTCTAGTATACGTACGTATATACGGAGTAATATATGTGGTATATATAGTGTTACGTAAAGCTGCAGTAAAAATAGCCTGTTTTTGGACAAAAAACTCGCTGTTTCATTAAAAGTGTGTTTTTCTTGCTCTTACGTGTATAAAATTAAGAAATCACGTTTTGTTGTACCTTGATTACCAAAACGTGTATTCTTTAAACGTCCCTCCATCTGTCTGATTATTTGTAACTCGTGAAATGTTGGTAGGAATTTTGTTAAAATGAATATACTCTCGTCAAACTTGTCTGACTCAAAGCCCACCGATTTTGAAAAACATTCTTTAAATTATCGAAATCTTTACATTAATCCACTGCGACATTTTCGAAATTTTCTTACAAATACCTCCACATTTTGTTCTTTAAATTGCTTGCACGAATAGAGTGGAATGAACGCACAAAGATGGAATAGGTCCTATTTTCACAGTCAAGACTGAATTTTCGACAATTGCAAAAGTTTGAAATGTTTGCGACTCTCGCGTACCATTACATTATTGAAGTAGAGGTTTTTTCTTCAAACTGTTCTCCACAATTAGTTCACTTATTATTGTCAAATTATATTCTTTAAATGAGTTCACGAAAACTTTTTATAAATCTGAGCAAATCATAATTTCAAATTTTAATAAATTTAATATATAAAACAAGATTGTTTGAAACGACTCCAAATTTTGATTTTAAATTTGTTATAGTGCATTATTATTTTGATAGTGCAAAGTACGTAGTATATAAATTACTCCTTGCAACAATGAGGTATTAAAAAACTGTTGCAAGGCCGATTCCTGTTGATCTCGTTGAATGATAAAAGTTTCATAAAATGCGATAAAATCTCTGCTAATGTAGCACCAGTAGTTATTACTGAAATAAAACCTGATATACTGAAACATACAACCATTTTCACCCTTCAGTGAAAAGAAAAATATTAAGTAACAAATGAATACGTAATAGTAATGATTTTCTACTATTTGTCATGGAAATCTTAACCTTTGCACATTTAATATTTTTGAAAAGGAGTAGTAATTCAAATCGAATTCGTGAAAATAATGTAAAGGAATGGGAAGTCCTATTTGCATGAATATAAAGGATTTGCAGAAACATAATTGCAAGAGATTTGACTGAAATTTCATTACATACTTTTACAAGTAAAATTTGTGAAATTTAAGTGATTGTTTTGAATGTGTATTTTGTACTATTTACTAATGGTAAGTTGTTTGTTTACAATATTATTTAGTTCGCAATTAGAGTTAAGCGCACATTGTACTTCAGTATTCGAAAAAGTATAGCATATCATTGAAACCCTATTGAACCAAAAACATCAATGTACTGTATATTATGACTAGTAGGGAGTAGAGAGATAGAATTTGTTCTGTAGAATATCTTCATTAACTCACTATATATCGGATTTTAATTCTTTTTTTTTCATCGATCTTAATTCATATTACAATATTTTCATGATTCGTTCGTTTTTAGAAGAAAAATGACACATTATTAGAACCTAAATAAAATATTTTGATTTCTAGAAATTAATCAGCATTGTGCACTGTCCATTTTTTAAATATTTCTAATGAAACAATTCCTTTTTTCAATTTTTAATAATTTTAAAATATTACAAAACGTTTACAGTACTAACTTATTAAAACCCAAAAACACTTCCAAAACAGTTCATTCTCTCATTAAGGTAATTTGAAGCAGTGGCATAACAGCAATTGAAGACAAATCGGCCAGGACAGCCTCGACGTTCTGCAAGGTGTCTACTTGCAGTAAATTCTCTTTGCGAAAGCTGATAATGGCCACAGCCAGCAAGGAAAGAACTTCCAAAGAGTCGTAAGCCAGGATGAGGTCCCACAGGAACAGCAGCTGCTCTGGAGGCAGGTGACCACTGAATCCACGCATCAGCCACTTGAACACCAGTCGAATAGGCGCGATTTTAATTTGCTTGAAGTGGTACCACAGCTGTGGTTCGTGTCTCTGCAGAAGCTTTTCGAACAACAGACACAAGCTCAAAATGCCTTGCTCGTGCGAAGACACTTCGTGCAACCTGTACCAATACCGCATGTAAAACGTTCTGAATGTGAAATACAGAGCTACTGGGTCGTCGTATAGATAGCAGAACGGAGATGCGTACATAGTGAAGCCGTGGAAGGGAATAACACCACTAGGCGGAAAGACGACAGTGTTCTCTGACGACGCGAGCTTGTTTTTCAAAACGGCGTTCACCGGATTCGCCGCGCTGTGATTAAAGACGTTCAGAACTTCAGTGTCACGTGAGAAACACAGCATCACCTGGTATAAAACATCTTCAAACACAAAGTACTGGTCATCGTTTGAGGCAGTTAGCTGGACATCTTTAATTATTAATTTGTCTACCATTAGATCGTAGTGCAAAACTCGATGTTTTAATTCTTTGAAGTAATCAACGCGTTGTTTGCGCTCTCCTGGCTTGATGTCGCATCCCAACACTTGAGCCCATAATCTTCCTCTCAAGCAGCGCGGGCAACCTCGTTTTAAAAACTCCTGCGCCACGGGGGCTTGATCCGAACCCAACACTTTCTCTCCCAAAGACGTCCTTTCGGCTTCAAGTGTAGGGAAATTACCGGACGACGGCATGTGCGGGTTCACGCCAAGAAGAGGTTGCCCCCGAGATATATCCACAAACAGACTACGCAATTCCGGAAACGTTTTCACTTTCAGTGGAATTTGAGTAAAATCCCAGACTCCTGCGCTATCAATGTGTTGATAATTGGGGCTTCTGATCCATAAAAGAACTTCGAGGAAATCTTTCGGCGCGTACACTGGTCGATATTGACTGAGGTCCACGTCATAAGTACTCAATTCATTCCATTTTTCGAGAATATCATCTCGGTCGGCCGCAGGGCGATAGCGGGCTAACGGGACTCCTATTTCGTTACACATGGAATTCAGAGATTTCTGAATGCGTTTCTCCCACTGCATCTGCGCCTTTCGCAAATAACCTAGTGGTTCTTTTATAGGATACCCGTTTACACTCTCCACATTATTGTGCGATCTTACCCAATGGAACACTGTGTTACGGAGTTCTGTTTCCATTCCAGCTTTCTTCATCGCCTCCAATAACGTCTCTTTAAATTGGCTTTTCTTTACGTTTGTCGACGACATCATTCGCTGCATATCGGAGAAAAAATTGTTATAATTGCTCATGGTGTGCACTTCGCCTGCAAACACAGGCGCAGGGAGGTCTTTGGCTTGTGTAGTAGCCATTACGCAACAGAAGAAGTCACAATTGGAAAAATGTACACCCAAAGAGGATTTTGCAACATTACGAGTTCGAGATTTCAAACAGCATTCTTTCATTCACATATAAAAGTAAAATACAATCAATACCATAGCAACGGGTTGCTTAAAAAGGTAAAATATGCAAATCAAATATGTGGTGAACATGAACTCCTTAATGATTAAAATGTAATGTATTTTACATAATAATAAAAGGAATGATTAATATTCGTTATATTGATTGTTATAATAATCCATATTCTTTGATTTCTAAATATGACATGACTTATAAGAAATCTCAACAAGGATTACTTTATTAATAATACTGTTATTAACTACTAAAAATTATTATATGTTTTTGTTCATAGTGGAGTAAATTCTGAAGACTATTTCACTCATGTCTGTCCGTGTAGTAAGTAACCAATGTTAAGCAAGAATATATTCAAATTAAACCAATTCCAGATGCATATCGCCATAAAATTATCAATTAATCATTTTCTCTCCGATGTCATTATTTTGTTTACCTTTTTAAGATATAGATAGCAATTGTTTTAGGTCCATAACAGCTTGTGATCATCAATATAATATTAAAATGTGTCGTATTGGTAATGTTTAAAACTCTGAAATATAATATGTTTATTAAAGATTCAGTGCCCAAAATCAGCAAAACAAACAGAGAAAGTGTGTGAAAGTGATTTCAAGAATTTTGTGAAGAAAGAAAATACAAATGGCAGCACAAAATACAAATGAAATTACTGATATTGTGGGCAATTAATACGCAATGATTAGATGGTGAATAGTATAAAGAATATGTTATCAAAACTATGTGGAACGTTACCACCAAAATTATTCAGAAAAATACTTTAATGTGTACACGCATGTGTTCAATCCATTCGAAATTGACGAATCCGTTTGCTAATTCAGCTTGTACATCTACCACATTAAATACTTGCAAGGAATACCACGACATGGAAAACTCAACTTCCTACAACTTTAATAATTGTGTTTATAATAAATATTCGTGTCAGTAGCTTTGTTATAATTGTTTTTTGAAAGTTTTATTGCCATAATATTGAAACATATTTGAAATAATTTTCTGCATTAAACTGTTATTCATATTTCATATGAATTATTCCAGGCGGCAGTGATAACTCGGAGCTGAATGAAACTTTCACATATTCCGATTTCACAATTTAAAGGAATATTTCTCTCTTTCGTAATGCCTGTCATTTTAATTATCCATTCGATTCATGCAATGTCTAAATTCGAGAAATAGTCACAATAAATATCACTCGAAGTGCTGTGATATTACTTATGATAATACGTAAATAGATTGATAAACATTTTCACTTATACGAATAATATTGGAATAGACTATAATTATACGAGTCTAATAAAATACTACATGAACATTTTTATAGCCTCCAACATCATCACAAACAAGATAAATATTTGCTTTTTAAGCAAATAGAACAATTGTCTATAGTGGAACGATTCATAAAAAAATAGGTTATATTTGAAATTATCATGTCTAAACTTTATTCACTTTTAGTAGTAAAAGAACAAATTGTATACCCACGTTAAATTAAATAAAAACGAATAGAAGTGTAGCATACCCACACATATATACTCTCTGCCCACACTTTCCCTCGACTGAAACGTTGTGAAATGCTGAATTTGAATACTGTATTGATATGGAATAATGCGACATTTTTCAAATGTTTCACAAATATCAGTAATGCAATTCACGAACTGTGGCGGAGCAATATTCAGTGACACCTAGAGTAATCTGCATGACATCACTCCACCACTCACTCCCAAACCTACCCCGATAAAATTGAGGATTCAATTACAGGAGAATTTAAGAAATATTATATTTAGATTGAATGTAAATGCAAAATGATCCGATACATTAATTCCACGTCAATACTACTGCCTCGGGTTATCGTAGATTGGGGATGTTAAATATTTTTACGGATTTTGGCACTATTCAATTAAAATTTATGACTATTTCCCAACCGATTGTCTCCATTTGGTCCTTGTGAACCAGGAAATAGATATGGTGAGTTTTGGGGTGAGGAGGGACTGATATTATGCTTTGTCTCGATTTCCGTACTAAGTGACTTTATTTTACTATATTTTGCAGGTTTTTTGTTGCCTCCTGCACCTGCACAAAAATCTTTAAAAGAGCAGGGTCTTGACTCTTCTAACGTTTTAAACTGGAAAAGAAAACTTCCTACCATTGCAAGCCAGCAAACTGTGTGGAATAGAAATCTTTATTGTTTCTACATTATTATTTCTGCACTCCAAATTAATTACTCGTGTCAAATATAATATAAAATGTAGACGGCATTCAAACTATATATAACATTACATTTTCTTTTAGTAGGTTTTGCAGGTTTTATGACATTGTTACAAGCTCTTTCAAATGGTCATTGTTGTCTATTCCAATTTTCCTTAAATACATACTCAAGAAGCATATCTAAAAGCATAGCTTTTCTGATGTTTTGAAGAAAATGAATGTTGTTAATAAAGGAATGTAAATTCAATTCATAATAAAAATGACAAAGGTAATACTCCTTTTAAGTCTGTTATTTTTTTCGACTCCATTACACATTGAAACATGACAAATTATATATAAATTATACATTTAAAAATATCATTTATAAATTCAATACTTCGCGATTCAACAGTTGAAAATTTCGTGAAATGTTCACCAACGTTTCTAAACTCCTAAGAGATTTCTTCATCGACCGTGGAGTAAAATCACGAGAGGTACCCATTCAAACACAGTGTTTACGCGAAATTCTTCGTAACAGGCCAGTGGCGTTGGAAAGGCAGAAAGAGGGACGGAGAAAACGCAGAAGAGATGACGTGTCCTTCTGCCAACAGACGCCTTCCGCCTGGCCGCGCTGCCGGCGGGTCTGATTTGGGACGTCCTCTCCAATGAGAATGTGTTTGTTTAGGGCACTATCAAAATAATGCGCTTTGAGGGAAAAAATGTGAGCATAAATACACCAGCTACAT
>BOPP01000052.1:978712-1002093 GCA_017312745.1 Gryllus bimaculatus | reverse complement strand
AGTGTAAGTGTGTGTAAGTAAAGTGTGAGGATAGGACTATGAAGAGGAAGGAAAGATCGCGCACGGTCCGTGGCTCGTTTGTTAGGATACTGCTACGGCATTCGCCAGGTGTTGATTGGAGAAATCACGGAAAACTACAGATTAGCGCAGCCGGCCGATAAAATTTTCCTCCAGACTGCGACTAAATTCGACCTAGCTGACAAGACACTGTCGAAAATCCAGCCAATGTACAGACTCGAACGTAGAATCTCTCTGTCAGAGGAACTGCAGTGACGTCAGTTGATACCCTCAGCCCCCTCTCCCGGTACAAATCTTGGTAGATAAAAAAAAATTGAAATACTTAAAACACAACTAGTTCTGTGTTCATAGTGAATAGTGATTGTAGGGTTCCAGAAATTTGTAAATCTCCCTCATATTATTAGTCTACGAGAAAAAGTACTTTACAACAAGAAAGACTACTTTTGAGTTTCCACATGATTAATGCATTCTACACCTTTTCTCTTTCTGCGATGTGATTGCAAGGATTCAGCTATTATGATTAAAACATGAAACTTAATAAGATTCATTTACTTTAGAACGTAAAGGCATTTGCATTTTCAAGAAATAGTAACCTTATGTGTTTTATTTAAATTACAAAAAAAAGTATCACTCAAAATTAACCATAATAAGTTATGAAAACATATCGTTCACTTCTAACCATTTGGAAAGTACTGTTTCGTTAGTAATAGAAATTTTAGAACTTACAAAAACGAATCAAAAATACGTGAATGAGAAGTGTAGGAAGTTGAAAAAAACATATTTATGTCGAAGACCGATTCCGTAGTTGTGTTTCTGCAAATCCTTTATATTAACTTCGAACTTTGAGCGCCACGGTTATTTTAGGCACGAGCCTTATCTTCTATGCGGTGGCTAATTTTTGCGTTTTTATATTTTCACGAGAACCGTTAATTCCGTTTGTATCAACAAAATACATTAGCAATATATTCTATTATTAAAAGAAAATAGAAAATTCTCTTGTAGGACGTCAAATCATCACGGGAATAATATGGTTAGAAAAGGGAGCTCTGGGAAACGGGAGTTGCTACTGAATACGTAACTGATGTTTATGTCTTTTCTGACGTCTTATTACCTTTCAAAACTTTCAAGAGTTAACTAGTAGATTAATCCACTTCTTCAACGATGCTTGACTTCTCGCAGAAGATCTAATTATTCAGCCATTGAAAGCTATTAACCTGATTTATATTAGATACAATGGTAAAGTGACATCAATCTAAGTTTTCAGAACACACACAAAAAAAATCATAATTCTTTTTCAGCATTCAATTAATTCACTTATGAAAACACTAAATTTTATATTTAAATATTGTAGGTTATAGAAAAGAGATACATGATTATTTTGAAATACCATATTGATAATAGAATTTGTGACAATTCAAATATTTGTTCAGAAAATGTTAGGTAAAAAATGAAATCTATACTACGTTTTAAATTTTGGCACCAATTTTCTACTAATTGCGCCACAAGGCGAACGATGTAGCGTGTAACATCCTCATTTTGAGAAAATGTTAATGTGTTTGATGCTTTTCTGCCTCAGTCGCCTTAAAAATTAAACGAAAGGATGGCATGCGCAACTCAATCTCAATGACGTTTTTCTCAAACGTCCCACATTTTTTAAAATATGGAACTGGCATACCAGTGACCAATTTTTTACCGCTCGTTTTGAAGAAATGTTTATGTTTTATGTAATGTCATTGAGTTCGGGAACCATTGAATTTTAAAATATTTTGCATTCATTTCATTTCATGGTGACTAAATCAGTAGCTAAATAGCTAGTTTATAGTTTAAAAAGCTCTCCGCTTCTGTTTTGTTGGTTTAATAACTCGCCATTGTTATTGCTGCCCCTTCGCAAATGGGATTCGCCGTTCATTTTATGCGACCCCACTTCCCAATCGGTCGCTCGCGCCCCACCTGCTTCCCCACGAGGCATTTCCCCTCCCAAGTTGGCGCACATTGACCAGGCCACCGCAGGCTCGACGGGGCGCCGGGTGGGGGTAAGGGGAACAGTGTTCGTGTTGGTATTGGAGAGTAGGATATTGGAAGTGTGTGTAGATTGTGTAAATAATGGCAGTGGTGCTACCTATACTCGCAATGGACGGAAATGAATAATCTTACATTTTGTGGTGGTGGTGATGGAGGAGACGAAGTCATTAATGGATGGATTACTAGTGATTCCGGGCGCGTCAACTGCTAAGGTCCGTGTTTTTAGTAGTGTTTTCTTGCTCGGGGTGTGGCTGTGAGCTTGGATGGGGAGATGTGGCGTCGACCTACCATAGGCTGGCAAAGTTTTCCCTAACCAGGTATCTCCCACTAGAGGGGAACCGCCCTAGCCGGGACAAGCTCTGAGCTTCAGACCAATCTCCCGGCATTTGTGGTAGTGTAGTACGTGTTAGTGTTTGTGTGTGTGTAAGGGGGGACGGTAGGGCAAGGAATGGGAAGGAAATATTGAGCGCTCCGTGACCTGTTTGGTAAGGACTGCTCTGGCATTTGCCTGGTGTTGACTGGACGAACTGGAAAACTAGCGATCAGAGCAGCCGGCCGCTAGCATTCTCCTCCAGACAGCGACCGAACTCGACCTATGAGGCTAGTGTCGAAAATCTTGCAACCGTCGGTACTCGAACCCAAGGACCTCCCGGTCAGAGGCCCTGCAGTAACATTAGTAAATGCTCCGAGCCACCTCTCCCGGTGTAAGACATTGAAATGACTTTGAAGGAATCAGAAACGTTAGGCTAATGCTCCCTTACTAATCAGAAGAATGTTATCTTATTCCAATGAGAATGATAGAATAAGTGAGACAGAGACTGAAAGCGCTAAAGTTAAAAAATGTTGATATATTAGGTTACGAAGCGATATTACGAAGATATATTACGTAGCGAATAGTAACAAATTGTGGCATGCAGTAAGAAAAATGTAGCTAAACAAAACCACACAAAACTTTTACCACTAATTAGCATGAATATAGTTCAAGAACAAAAAAAATATTCTCATAAAACACTGCAATAAAATAATTATTTCCAAAAACAGTCAGTCTTAACTAATACTGGAATAATATTTTAAAATATACAGTGTTCAAAAAGTCGATACGCAGATACTGAGTACCGACTCCACTCCCTTTCGTAAGGAAATGGAAGCGTCGCATTGCGTTCTGTGGAATTCTTCGAATTTTGGTATTTTCCGGAGCGTGCTGCGAGCAGGCAATTGCTCAATTAAAATATGTGATCGAATTCTTCATTTTGAAGTAACACTTAAGTTCGACTTCAGCACCAGTCGTTTGTAGCGAGTCAAATTATAACAGAATGCTAACTCCGGAAAAACGTGAATTTTTGGTAGAACATGTGATTCGAACAAATACTAAGTACACGGGTGATGTTAAACAAAAAATTATGGCCAAATTTGTAAAATTTTACAGCAAATATTGAACGCACATTAGTGGATACGTTTCAATATACTGTTTCTGAATCAGATGCGTTAATAAGTGTTTGATGATGCTTGAAGAAGTGAAGAACATCTTGTTTTATCGGAAGATAATCTTGAAATTTATGATAAAATGTTACTGAGACCCACAAAACCAACAAGGAGGTAAGCCCGAAGTCTCATTAGGCACTGCCATAAGAAAGGTGAAACTATTTCCTTTCAAAATAATGGCAGTACAAGAATTTCGGATCACGAGAAGAGCGATCGTCATTGTGAATGATTGAGAACGTTGTTATTAAAGGCGTCGGTGTTTCGGACTTTTTTTTACAGATGGGTTTCATCTTTCGCGGTACATAAACTCTCAAAACAGTCGAATACGTCAGTTAATCCTCACATGTTTCATGAACCGATACTGTGTGACAGAAAATAGTATGGATTTTAATATATAGAGCGCGCATTCTTGATCCCTGTGTACGTATTTTCTTCCATGACACAATAAACGCAGATATATATTATTCACATATTATATATCCCGAAATTGAACAGTGAGTGAATAAGAAATAATATTTCCGTATTCCAACACGATGAGGTCACTGATAATACCACTAAACATTTTATGGATGTAATGGAAGATACGTTGGGAGCCGCAAAATTTCGAAAGGTCCGCCAAGATCCTACACATGATATATTTCTGATATATGATCCAGATCTTATACATGATATATTTTCTTGGCAGCATCTAGGGGAAATGTCTACAAAACTCGTTCCTAGACCATAGACAAATCGAAAGACTCAATATCCTTGTATGTAAAATCCATGTCTGAAGAAGCTTGAAAAGTAGTTTTCGATAATAAATGTTAAAAGACTAGCTTTGGCGTCCAAAATGCTGGTAAACGTTATGACGTAATAAGATGTAATGCTTTTTATTTTAGTCTCATTGTTTCTGTATATTTCTTTGGGAATCATGTTTCACATCACGCTCCTTTCCTGTTTTTTTGGTTAAGGGCGAATGCGCCGTCGCGCTCATTTACTTTTTAGCGTTGCCATTTCCACATAAAGGTGGGTAGTGTGGGCGATCAGCTGCATTGCGGAGTGACGTTTTGAACGCACAGAATATAAAACACTTCTTTACCCATCGAAACTAAAAAACAAAAGATGCTGCTCCATTACGATAAAGTGACTAGCAAATATTTAATGGCGGGTGGCCTCTTCCTTGGAGCGTTGTTGTCGTAAGCAATGACGCAATGACTACGAGAATTCAGTCGGTACGTGCAGTGTGATAATAGGTGTAATAACACAATTAAATATTTGCATTTTCAGTCAAAATCGAAAACGTTCACCGCGGGGGTGGCTAAGGGTATCAACTGATGTCACTGCAGTGTCTCTGACCTGGAGGTTCGAGGTTCGAGCTCCGTCGGTGTAAGGATTTTTGACACTAGCTTGTCAGCTAGGTCGAATTCAGATAGCTAGTTTGAGTTGTGTTTGTTTTTAGGCGAATTCTACCGGCCGGCTACTCTGATCGGTAGTTTTCGGTCGTTTCTCCGATCAAGACCAGGCGAATGCCGGCGCAGTACGCTAACAAACGGGTCACGAACAACGCGCGATCTTTTCATCTTCCTTGTCCTATCCTCACACTACCACACATGCCGGGAGACCGGTCGGGAACTTAGAACTTGTTTCGACAGGGGGCTCTCCGCGGGTGGGAGATACCTGGTTGACAAAAACCCCGCTAGCCGAAGGTAGGTCGGCACCGGATCTCGTCATCCATCGGGGGATGAAAACCGAGCAAACATTACATGCTTTACACTTACGAGACTGATGACCTTGGCAGATGACATAAGCAAACAATAAACCAATCGAAACAGTTTCATCGTTTTTATGTTTTTCGAGCCAAAAGTGTGAAGGGTGATAAAATCATTGACGCGGACAGAGGCATAAGGGAAGGCGCTGGCAGCACCTGACCACAAGAATACCGCCCGTGAGGAGGCGGCCGCCGACGGCGACGGCGCTGCAGGAGGGCTTCCGGCGCGTGGCCCGCTGACCGACATCGCCGCTTACGATCGCGCTGCCCGGGCAGCGGCGAGGGCGGCGGTGGCGGCGGCGCCGCCGCGACCCACACGCGCGCGCGGCGCCGACGGGACGCAGCGCCGCCAGTCGACGCCGCCCCGAGCCACCAGACGGACGCCTCCGCTCCTCGCTCCGCCAGGGTGAGTGTCGCGGCGCACGCCGCCCCGCGGCGCCGCGCCGCGCGACGGCCCTGACCCGGGCGTCGCGACGCCGGCGCAGACGCCGACGACCGACCGACGCGACGCGCGCCGTGGCCTCGTAGCCTTGATCGGCCGGACCGTTTCTGACCGCCGACCGCGCTAACGATTCTCCGGAAACAATGGACCTGCAGGCGGCGCGAGCCGTCTCCGCCCGCATGTGCGAGTGCCTCCCGTCGCTACATCTCTCTCTCTCGCGGGAAAATAAAACGGTAGAGTTTATTGTGGGAGTCGTTATCAAACTCATTTGCAGGGAAATGCGAACGTAAAGTCGGTTTCGAACGCGATGGAGCCATTCCATGCGACTCATTATATCAGGCAGCTATCTTTTTCTTGGGAATTAGATCGCAATAACAAGTAATTCCGTAATTCGTCATATGTAACGCTCGTTAAGGGATACTGTTTTGTGCATATTATTTGAAGACGCATATGAACGTATATTTGGACGTTGGCAATGCTAAGAACTGATGAGGGAATTGAGTTCCCGAAATGGGTAACGGAAAGAGACTTAAGATGTTTTCAGGATTTAATTCACTGTTCGCGTTTTCAGAATAAGGGAACATTTACGGCATGAAAAATTGTATGATGTGCAGTATGATGCATTGCATGATGTATGGTCATGCAACTGTAAACAATTGAATGTGTCTATATGTATTTGCTAAGTCATGCCGTATTCACATTTCATAAGTAGGGTATCAGCAATATTAGATTTCCATTAAGTTTTTGTGCTGGTTTTTTCTACTCACAGTAACACAAATAATAAGAATTTCATTGTAATTAGAAATAATCATCAAGAATTAATCATCACATGTAATAATGTATTTTCAATTCATTGACGGAAATAATATAATATTAATAAATTTTTCAACAACGTATTAAAATATTGCAATAAATTCGCAAGGGTTATAACAATAATATTGAATAAACATTTTAGACAAAGAACAAGTGAATGGAAATTATGAAATAATTCAAGAAAATTATTATCAACAATTTACGTGATCAATGAGAACACTTTTAATGTCGATAGAGAACTGAAAATATGTGAAGAAGATGTGGGCCTCCGAAGTCAGAAAGATGACCAAAGAAGAGAAAGAGGAAGAGAATAGAAGACTAGAGAGTGAGTATGCGAATAAGCAGGACCAATTCAAACAACAAACGACATTCAGTGACACGAATAACACAAGAGGAAGCCAACAGCACCAAACCGAATGACAGAGAAAGGAAACGAAAGGGCGGCGAACGAGAGAAAGCAGAAGACGGTCAAGTCGAAAAAAAGGAGTCGGAATGCAGGCAGCGTCCGGATGAGTAATCGCGTCGGTTCCGCTGCCGGCGAAGTGCGGCGGCGCGAGTGGGGAGGGTGCTCGGTGCAGGGGCCCGCACGACGCCCGCCCCAACCGCCTCAATCCTCCTCATTCCGGCTCCTCACATATCGGTCCGTCCTGTACCGGCCTGTATCCGTTTCCGTCCTGTTCCGTCCCGTTCCGTCCCGTTCCAGTCCCGGTCGTCCCTTCGTCTCGTCCGCGCCGTCTCGTTCCAGCCCCGTCTGTTCGTCTCCCAGCCGTCTCGTCCCCAGCCGTCTCGTCCCCAGCCGTCTCGTCCCCAGCCGTCTCGTCCCCAGCCGTCTCGTCCCAAGCCGTCTCGTCACCAGCCGTCTCGTCACCAGCCGTCTCGTCCACCAGCCGTCTCGTCAGCCAGCCGTCTCGTCACCAGCCGTCTTCGTCACCAGCCGTCTCGTCACCAGCCGTCTCGTACCAGCCGTCTCGTCACCAGCCGTCTCGTCACCAGCCGTCTGCGTCACCAGCCGTCTCGTCACAGCCGTCTCGTCACCAGCCGTCTCTCTACCAGCCGTCTCGTCACCAGCCGTCTCGGTGTCACCAAGCCGTCTCGTCCACAGCCGTCTCGTCCCATTTCATCTTGTCCCGTTCCGTCTCGTCCGTTCCATCTCGTCCCGTCCCATTGCCACTAGTCCGGTTCCGTCTCGCGTGCTCCGCCCGCCCCGCTCAGGGCAATGGCCGTCGCCGGCGCGCCGACGCGCCTCGCGGTGTGGGTCAGCGTGGCCTCCGCGCCGCGACCTTCGCTGCTTGACCCAGAAACGCCTCCGTTGGAGCAGCCTACGGCTCTCCAGCGGTCGAGCTATCGATTGCCACGCTCGCGCGAGAACGTCGCTCCCACGGGCTTCCACTCGCACCTACAGGTCAAGGCGCACGGTCGGACGTGCAGGAGGGACAATAATGAAGGAGAATTCGATGTATTTGCAAATAAAAAAGGCCCCCACCAAAGAAAATATTCACTTACAAAATCTGCGTATTTTTAGGTCACCTTAAAAACTGCTTTTCTGCATTTTTCTGTACCATATCGTGTCGCCTTAACGCTAAAATACCGTTTCTTGGACAGCTTTTGTTGAACTTCACTTAACCGTTTTGTAACCGTTATCAAAATGCTGCCTCTTCTCCTCAAAAGCAATTTTCTGTCCGTTTCAATGAAATGACACACAAGAAAGATCAGTGCTTGAAGATGCACGCTACCTTTTCTCGTTGCCCTAACATTAATCAACGTGACATTATTGTTTATGTTGAGACATCCGTTTACCAATCTCAGTTTAATTTGTTTATTCTCTTTTTTTTGGTGATTGCTCGCATGCATGCACGCCCGGAACACATGAAGCCGCGCGTTCAATTCGGCCGAACTTCTCCCAAAGAACCGGACGTGAGGCAGGTTACTCTGCAATTCAAGTCCTCCTTCTGACCTTGTTATTCTTGTCATCTTGGCAAGTTCTCGTGAGATTCGGCACTCGTTGGCAACGCCACAAATGATTGTAATTATCATGAAAACCGCTGCAAAGAGAGAGCAGTTTGTAAGCGAATGAAACTGTAGGCGATGTATTCAGTATGAGGAGGATATACGGGAAAGGCGAAGCACAGGAACGAAATACATTTAACGAGTAGTAAAACCAAAAAGTAGAAAACACCTCACAAGATGAATCAGACAAACCGATGCGATCTTATATTTGAATGCGTACATAAAATCACTCAGCGTTTTGCTTTGAACTTTGGAGAATATATTGTCGGAAGGAAATAGACTACTCTCTTGATGAATTTGAATCATTGATTTAAATAGATAAAAAAGATTGTCATTGAATGTATTTCAAGTTGATAAACGATGAAAATTTGATCATCGGTTTAACACAAACTAAAAAGAGAGATATGCACGTCCTGCAAATAAGAAATTTGTTGGACTCGATTAGTATGTTACGGACGCACATCAAGTTTTTATATCGGTCATATTTAAATTACGATCTCTACTGCAAGTACAGCAAGTTTTAGCAGAGGGTAACGGATGCACATCCCCGAGGACTCCTTTCAGTGGGAAGAAGAAAGGCTGCGAGTTCACCTCGAGCGTCACCGGTTCGCGAGCTGCGCGGCGCGGGCGAGGAAAACGCCGCCTAACGGAGCGGCTTCCCGCGCTCTCGGAAAGAGATCATCCAGGGGCGCGGAGCCAACGACCGCGCCGCCGCCCTTCCGGGAAAGCCTCTGCGGTTTGGTGACGCCGCGCCCTCTCGCCAGAGGTACCTCTCTCTCCCTATCTTTCTCTTTTCTCTATCTCTCTATCCCCCTCTTTATTCTCTCTATCCCCTCTTTATTTCCTCTCTATTCCCCTCTTATCTCTCTATCCCCCTTTATCTCTCTATCCCCCTCTTTATCTCTCTATCCCCCTCTATCTCTCACTAATCTATTTTTATCTTCTAATCTAATCTTCTCAAATAATCTCTTTATCTCTCTCTTTAACTCTCATCTTTCATCAGCCTCTCTATGCCGTCTGTATCTCTACCCTCATTAATTATCTCTATCGTCTCTCTCACATCTCTCTCGTATCATCTCTCTCTATCTACTTCATCTCGTATCCCTCTCTCAATCTCTCTTCTCTCTCTCTATCTCTCTCTCTATCTCTCTCTCTATCTCTCTCTCTATCTCTCTCTATCTCTCTCTCTATCTCTCTCTATCTCTCTCTCTCTTCTCTCTCTCTCTCGTCTATCTCTCTCTCTCATCTCTCTCATCCTCTCTATTCTCTCTCTCTCTTTCTTTCTCTCTCTTTCTCTCTTTCCCTCTCTCCGCAGCCATTCTGACCTGGACATTCTAGGATTCGAGTAGCGACGGTTGCTGCAGTTTCCACACCAGCTAATGATTGATTGATTAGCGATTCCGCGCGCGTCAAGTGCTAAGGTCATTAGTCCCGTGAGAGTAGTGCATGTTTTTGTTCGGGAGGACCACCTCGGGGCACCGCCCCGCTGGTCAAGCTCTAAGCTCCCGACCGGTCTTCAGGCATGCGTGGTAATGTAGTGGATGTAACGTAAGTGTGTGAAATGAAGTGCATGAAATGTGTGTGCAATAAGGGGATAGGATAGGACAGGACAAGGAATTGGAAGGAAAGATTGTTCCACGTCCGTGGCCTGTTTGTTAGAGTACAGATCCGGCATTCACCCGATATGGATTGGAAGAACCATTGGACCTGAGGATGTCTCGTACAAGCAGTGGCATTGTCACTCAGCGTCGCCCCGAGTGTCGGGAAACATCTTTCGTAGGATCTCGAGAACCCGAATTTCAAAGGGGTTGTTGCCAAATAGCAACAGTGCTGTCGCAACCGGTCGAGTTACTGCCATTTTTACATACCGGGAGATGTGACTCAGGGCATCAATTGATGTCACTGCATTGCCTCTGACCGCGAGGACCTGCTTTCGAGTCCCGTCCGTGGCAGGATTTTCGTCACTAGCTTGTCAGCTAGCTTGAATTTAGGTTAGCTTGTCAGCTAACCTAACAAACCGGACACGGACCGCACGCTATCTTTCCTTCTTCACCCATTACTAACACACACTAACATGCACTACACTACCACACATGCCACATTCTGGTCGGAAACTTAGAGCTTGTCCCAGCTGGGGCAGTGCCTAGCTGGTTGCAGATAGCTGGTTGGAGATAGCTGGTTGGGGAGTGCCATGCTAGCCGACGGTAGGTTGGAGCCGGATCACGCCGTCCAGCGGGAGATTACTGCCACCTTCCGGGAAAAGACATACTGTACTCTTATGGGACTAATTACAACGGTTGCCATGCACGGAATCACTAACAATCAATCAATATACGTTCTAATCCAATAAACCCAGATCGCTCTGAGCGTTGGTTTTAAGGGTGGAATCCGTATCACATGACCATTGTGCTAGATTTACACTTATGGGAACTGGCTGTAAATTCCCGTGAACCCAAATGATTTTTTATTGTAGACAAGATAAGACCACAAACGATTTTTACGGTGTTCTCCTGTATCCCCTACATTTTATTACACTACTGATTCATCATTCTTTTCATTATCACAGCAGCTATCCAATTATTAATTCACTATCCAATGTAGACCACTGATACTTTGCTACCAAAGTAATAAATATAGGAATATTTGGAGACACGATACTCGAGATTCAGATATTTTACTACGTAAGCAACGAGGTAAAAATGATAGGACAACAAATCAATTTCTAGAGTTGAGAATGAGTACTTTTCGGCTAACATATTTTGGAATGGGATATTGCGAGTGTAGCAAAATATGATATATTCCAATTCTACTGAACTTTTAGAATACTTGACTCTGAAGCTGGTTACATAAATGAAGTAGGTTGTCGTTGTCTGACCATCACGTTTTAGTCATAAAATTAAACATATTTAAATAAATGCATGACGCCCTGAATGCTTGCTACTACAATCGAGTTTGTCGCTCGAGCTACTTTCAGATAACTAGCCAACGCAATAAACTGAACCATCGTTTTGAGGTTTCATTTATTCTAAAATGGTTTTCGGGTTCATCTCATGTAAAGAACAAGAATTCAAGTCTCTTGTTTGTTCAGGAACAATAATATTATGACTATTATTTCCCTGCCTCTCTATCTTGGAAGTGATATTCCTCTATTTATTCTCTATTCTCTACCGTGATATTTCTCTATTTATCTCTTCTTTAACCTTGTGGCCGGATGAAATATCTGTGTAAATTTAGTAAGCAGAGAGACGATATACACTAGTACATAATTATGCTTGACGCATTTAACATAAAATGTTTAAAAATATCATGTTGCAATTTCCTCTGGAATTTCGTCAATACAGCGTTCATTATTATTGACGTTCATCCATTCACATTCTGCTTCCTCACTTGGGGTGTTGAAATCAATGGATGAGACTTTCAACCTTTCACTCCACGTAGTAAAGGTTTGAAGTTAAGAGACCTGATTTCTATGAATGTAGTATGCATTATACTGCATTATATTCTACGTAGTTGCTATAATGATAATAATAATGTTGATGACTGTCGTTCTATTGATATGACGCCCCTTTCAGTGCTTTGATTACAATTGAATTATTTCGTATCACAGTCGTAAGTTTTTAAGTTTCATTCGGTTAGTAGCACAGCTTGTTGATAATTGTGAATATATTAATCACAAATAAATATTCATTTGAAAATTATAATAAATATATGACTGTTTTTTCTCGAGAGAAAAAATAACAATAAACGACTTTTCATTATTATCAGACAAAAGAAGAAATCTATTGTAAGAAAATAACTGTATTTTAATATCTTTTGAGAGGAAAATTTAACTTATGAAATCTCCTAGACGTAATATATAGTCCCATAAATAATTACGTTAGAAATTCTGAAAAATGGTCACTGCTGTGGACGTGCCTACGACGTTGCATTAGAGACTTCAATGCACGAGTAGACTCGAAGCTCATGCGTAGTATGAATCATTCCCGCATCGTACAAGTAGAAGGACCGACTACTGAATATATTTATATACGAGTTGTCGAATAAAATTCAAAATGTACATTATCTTGAAAATCAAAATAATTAAATCGTTTTTCGAACGCTTAAGACAGGTAATTATTTTACAAATTTTCCTACTAAACACTCTCACCCACGCAATGCCTATAATTTAATTATAATCACTAAATAGACCGGTAAATTTGTTTGTGATCACGTATAGATTTACAAGAAGAAATATTTACTTACAGTTGTAAAAAAATGTACACTTTAAATGAAGATGAAAAGAGAAAGATTAATCATTGAATATATACTGCAATTCACAGCATGTAAAAATGATACAAAAACGTTATTTTGACACACAATATTTATATTTTGTCGAAGAATGAGAATTGTTATAACTAGAAATATAATAATAAATTTGAGGCTTAGTTCTGTCTATTATTAAGATGCAAATGTATGTTCCAAATATTTCCTATCATAATTAGGATTGAAAGGCAAATGTAATATTAGTGACGAGAAAAAACTGCAAAGACTAATGGTGATTCTTCTTCAAATATTGCATTGTACATGATAGCAATAGACTAACTCTGAAATACTGCATTTCGTGATCATAAATAATACTATTAGCAACTTATAATTAGCACAGAAGAGCTAAATCAACGACCTAAAGGTACACTGCAAATGAGATTTTTTGAGCGAGCTCATTTCCTATTCAATAAGGAAAGGACATCGATAACGCTGCGATTGTCGTTGGCCCCATTAGGAGCTTCTCTTCCCTCCACGGCAGTGTGGCGTCGTCCTCCGCCGTCAGCAATGAGGTCGTCGCCGCGATTTTGGCGCACGGAGAATCTCTCTTCAGACTCCTCACTTTGTTGCTATTGTCGTTTTTGTTTCCTTTGTAATCGTCCCGCTCTCCCAGTATGTTTGTTTCCCAGTTTTCTTTAACCTCGTAAATAATGCCTGCGGGGAATTGCGTATGACACTGAAGGCGCAGAAATTGCTTGCGCATGTTTTATAAAAAGAACTTTCTGCTACAAAAGAGCTCGAGAGATTGTCCACATGTAAGTAAAAAACAATTGTTCATTCTCCAAGCCTAGTAGCACGTGTAAGCGGATAATAGTAGGATCGAGATCATTCGCTTTGTTATTCTTCATCTTTTCGCTATTTGGTCCAAAGGACTAATTTTACTTGGCCTCACCGTTTAGAATTTTCCGTATTTTAAACATATCTTCACATGTTCACGATCGTATGTACTCAGAACACTCAATCTTCGTTCCAGTTTCATAAAAGAATTCAACGATATTGTTTTATCCCTCATGTCTACATCCCACCAGTGACAATATTTCCCCACTCTATGTTTCCCAGTATTTCAGAGTTCGACAGCCTATTGCTATCATGCATAATGTAAAAATTTGTTGAAGAATCAGCACTAGACTAGCAGACGACCCTTTAGAAGTCATATCTTGGTATTTTTCGTTTCCACACACTTCGTATTTGACGACCATTAGTTCACCTTCGAAAGTCTCTACGTCCGCTAGCACACTCAGATCACAGGGATACCACGTCACCTCCGCCTCGCCTCCGCCCTCCGCCTCCGCCTCCCCACCATCCCTCCCCAATACCCCTCGCCTCGCCCCCTCGCCCGCGCCTCCGCTCCCGCCTCCGCCTCCGCCCCGCCTCCGCCTCCGCCTCGCCTCCGCCTCCGCCTCCGTCCCCCCGCCACCGCCACCGCCACCGCCACCGCCACCGCCACCGCACCGCCGCCACCGCCGCCACCGCCGCCACCGCCGCCACCGCCGCCACCGCCGCCCCGCCGCCGCCGGCCTTACACCTGCGCGCGCGCCAAGCGATCGGGGCCGTGTCGGACGCGGTGGCGGTGCCCACCGCATGCGAGGCGCGCGAAGCGAGGCGGGGCGGGCGGGCGCGCGCGTGCAGGCGGGCGGCGTGCCGGCACCGCGGCGCGGGCGCACGGAAGGAGGTCGCGGGCGCCTTGCCTTGCCTTCCCCGCTCTACGAGACGACTGTTGAACTCCCAGATGTGGTGGGGGCACGGCGTCGCCCGATAGCGCTCTCGCTCTCTCGAAACAGATTAAGTACAGACGTACATTGAGTCGCTACCAGCCAATTTATAGTGACTGATTATTTTCGTGCCAGCCGCTAAGGCTCATGAGTCCCGGCGGGTAGTGACATGTTTTATCGCGGGACGGTGGCAGTATCCCGTCCCCACCCATGCAACGTGAGATGTGCCCAGTTCTACTCTTCCACTGGCGGGGGATTCCCCGTCCAGATGTTCCCCAGGGAACACCAGCCTCACGCGGAGACGCTCTAAGCTCCTGACGTGTGTATAGCTGTAGTGCAGACGTATGCATGAGGGAGGTAGAGGAGAGAAGATGGACAAAAGATGAAAGAAGATCCGCGCCGGTCCGTAGCCGTTGTCTTAGATTATATCCGGGCATTTCGCTGATGTTTATCAACAAACCTACGAAAACTTTACCCCGGCTTGAGAAGGTAGTGTCAGTGCTAGACATTATTCTCACACAGGGGCTGATTCGTTGCTATACTTCGTCTTATGAAAGGCGCGCAGCGATTCGTGTAAGGTTAGGTATCCGTACTGGTATACCCACGTTGGCGTGGTTCAAACCCGATCGAAGTGCGTGGAGTCCTTCGGAGGAAATAAGTCGCTGTTCCATGGTAGTAGTTTACTTGCATGTAAAAAGATCTCAAGCCTTAAATGGCGCCTCTGAGCTTAAATTCAAAATCGCGTTCTCGTATAAGAAATATCTGAGTTGTTGAACATGCAATTTGCGTGGCCCTGATGGCCCGGTCTCGCCAGTAAATAAGATTCATTCAAATCAATAGCTATTCGTCTACAGCTGTATGTTGAAATCCGCCACTGACCAGACTCCACCATGCGGACATCCCGGTTGCATCTGTAGTATATTGAAGTTTATTCCACAGTGTTTGTCGGTGTTACCACGTCTTAAAAATATAGGATTGGGATCGGACCTCATTTATTATTACCACTAAAGCAGGCGTCTGGGGATATTAGATTCCTAGTAGGTTAATCTGTCTATGGTAGAGTCCGAAATCAGTTTCTTAGTCTTTTATCTTACTAGAATCTTTGCATAAAAAAGTCCGGTCAAAGTTTTAGTAGCTATGATTCATATACATTTCACATATATACTCGTAAGTTACTGAAGGTCTGCGCCACATAAATTAATTATCAGTCGCGAAGGATTCAACTGACCATTCGCTAATCTCGTCGCCTGGGAACAAAGGTTTCTCAGTCGCGAGATATATCTCGCAATTCACTCTCTTGTACACCAAATTACAATAACGTCCCTGTGTCATTAGTTCAATTAAACAGTTGCTGCGTAGAAGTTTTTGCTCTAAGCAGAAAAATTCCCCAGACTACTCATACAATCTGAATGCTCCCAGGGGAATACGTTTCTTCGATCTGATTTCTTCGCTGTTCTATGAATAAAGTCCTTTCTATAGCAGAAATCCGTCCAGACCCCTCATACGATCTGAAATTGCTCCCGAGGGGGTGAATACGTCATGCTTCGATCTGATTTCGTTCCTTCTATAAGTTTCTTTTCTAAGGCAGAAAACTCGCGTCAGACCCTCATACGATCTGAATGGGCCCCCAGGCGTGAATGACGTGTTCTTCGATCTGCATTTCCTTCCTTTCTATGAATAGAAGTTCCTTTCCTATAGCAGAAAATTCCGTAAGACCCCCTCATTACGATCGAAATGGCTCCCGAGGGTGGAATAACGTCGATCTTCATCGATTTCGTAAGTGCTTTTCTAGGCAGAAAACTCCGTCAGAACCCCTCATACGATTCTGAATTGGGCTCCCCAGGTGAATTACGTTTCTCATGCTGATTTCGTTCCTTTCTATGAATAGAAGTTCCTTTCTATATGCCAGAAAAATTCCGTCAGACCCCTCATACGATCGGAAAATGGCTCCCGAGGGTGAATACGTCGATCTTCGATTCGATTTCGTAAGTTCTTTTCTAAGGCCAGAAAACCCGTCAGACCCCTCATACGATCGAATTGGCACTTCCCCAGGGGTGAATACGTTTCTCATCTGATTCGTTGCCTTTCTATGAATAGAAGTTCCTTTCTAAGCAGAAAAAATTCCGTCAAGACCCTCAATACGAGTCGAAATGCTCCGGAGGGGTGAATACGTCGATCTTCGATCTGATTTCGTAAGTTCTTTTTCTAAGCAGAAAACTCGTTCGAACCCTCATACGATCTTGAATTGCTCCCCAGGTGAATACGTTTCTTTGATCTGATTTCGTTCCTTTCTATGAATAGAAGTTCCTTGTCTATAGCAGAAAATTCCGTCAGACCCTCATACCCGATCGGAATAGCTCCCGAGGGGTGAATACGTCGATCTTCGATCTGATTTCGTTTACAGTCGTAGTGTGCTAAGCGATCGTTGATGCGGTCGTTGTTGCAGGTGCACAGTCGTAGTGTGCTAAGCCTTGATGGGTCGTTGTTGCAGGTGCCAGCGCCCGCCGCCATGAGGCTGTGGCTCGTCTTCGAGCTGCTGCTCGTGTTCCTGCTGCTAGCCTTTGCCGCCTCCCGCTCCATAGGTACGCAAACAGCCTCCTCAAATCGCAATTTGCAGTCAAATGTGTAAGAACGGTTATATTTTAAACAGAAGTCGTAGGCTTCCGCGGCCAGACTCATGGGCGTGATCTTGGCTCTCCGGGTGACGCTGGTATGTCATACCAGCCCTGAGGAAGACCACGACAGGATGGTCGAAACGTCGGCAACACAGCCTTCGACGCGGCGTCACCCGGACAGCCAAGATCACGCATATATTTTAAACAGTCAAATATTTAAGAGTAGTTGTTTTTCAAACAGTCATATATTTAAACAGACTAGTATAGAAGAACAGTATGATTGCCACTAATAATACTACTAATTCACCACACACGAATGATGAAAAAAGAAGATACCTGTGTTAAATTATTTACATTTTAATTTTACATTACAACTCAACACATCTTGTTTTTGTTTCGTGCCTAATTCTGGTGAATCTACTAGAATATCGAAAAAATACCGTAATTTTTTAATTTATATTTTAATACTACATAAATAAATTCATTAAATTATTAAGTAAACTTTAAAATATGCGTACAACTATTAAATTTCAGTGAAACCGATGTTCTCTGTTAAATATTAAGAATATTTTCCGGAATTCTATATTTGGGAGCACACGTGACTTTTTATGATCCTTTTCTTTTTATATTCGATGTATTTCTTTTTTTACGATACTCATAATTAATATAAAAATCATGCCGAATTGATGTCCATAAAGACTGCGTTTTTGATTAATTTTGAGTAGGTCCTTCTACTGTAAAAGCTCCGAGGCCCAAAATTCGTTGCCCTACTCATAAAAGTATTGCAGAAAGTTCTGGAGATGAACATTCCAAAAATATTCGTATATTTTCAGACACAGACTATTCTATATTTGTTTCTCTAATCTCCTCTTCTGATAGAATGTCTCTAACGAACTGAATTCTACGTCAATATGGAGATTACCATCTTGTTTTCAGTTACAATTTCTTAAAAATAACTTTTATGGAAACTGACTATTCGCTACATTAGATTGAATTTTTATTTCCAGTAGATACAACGTAAATAAAATATATAAATTGAACCTTTTGATTCATAATTGTATAGTTGATATTATTTGATTGTATATGAAAATAGCGTATTATGAAAGTCGGTTTCTATTCCGAACAGAAAAGTCGGCATGATATGATTTGTATGCACGCATATGATCAAATAAACATACTTTCTCAACACAAAAAGAAAGCTGGAGTTCGTGTTGCTATAACCTACATACGTGACAAGTTATTGAATGGTGTTGGCACCGCACTAAACACTTGTACTTCAGACGTAACTATAAATTAAACGAATTAAAATTCAATGTTAAAGACGCGCCAACTTTGAAGGTTGAACCCTCGCGGGAAGTTCGTCAACAATTGTGGCGCCTAATAAAAACAAAATAATAAAATAAAAAAATTAAAAAAATAAATACCCAACACAAAATATGTTTTATAAATGTTAAACAATTGTGATACTCTTTGAACATTACGGTTGCATAGGTATGTTCCTGCTTAGGTTTCAAGGATGTTAGAAATCCTTTCTTTCAGACTTTTTTTCGGTAACTACGCACTTATATGGCCTTCTGCAGTATATGCATTGCATATTTCTAGGTTTCGTTACGTCTTTGAAACTGGAGTAAAGATGGCGTGATAAACATTGTGCTTAAGCCAGATATTTTCCACAATACTCATTGTTAATTAAAGCCAGTAAATATTGGTACTCATTTGGAAAAATTGCTTAGTGGACCGCCCTGAAGAGGCCATGAGCGGATAAAAACCTCAGCTGTGCTGGGATATGAACGCCGGTTCGTCAGGTTGTGTCCTAACTACTACGCTGTCGCGATCCACCCAGTTACACAAATTTCTGGAATAATGTCACGATTACGAAAGTAACTGCCATTGAACAGTAAATGTATTTTCACTATCGCGAAGATAAAATTTAAAAAAAATAGTGGTTCTACAACAGCACATACTTTGTCACATTATTTCTAAATTAGCAATTTTCGAAAATACGAAGTGTTCAATGAAAATAAGACACGCCCCATTCTTTTAAGCATCCCTTCCTCTATTCTTAAAAGAAAAGGAAGAAACATATTGGAGTGGTCTTTCAGAAAAAAGGTTTAAAATATTTTTAAATTGCTTATATTTTGGGCCAAATAACACGAAAACTACTCATACTTCTAATAATTGAACATGAACTTATTTAAAGACCCGTTTTTAAGAAACAGATGTATTTAAAAAACATCTTTAATATTATAGTTCGCACCCGAAAAATGCACTTTTGTAATTTTAGAAAACATAACATTTGAGCGAAAATGAGACCTGCGCCTTTCTCTTAAGCGTCCTTTGATTGTTTGTTATAAAAATTGGTGCCATTTTTGCGGAAATTTTGAAAACGTTTTTGATGCTTCATATAACTTGCCATTAAAGATCGAAATATCATTTAAAACTACCAAAGTCTCGAGTTCATTCAAATCATTTGAGGAATATTAATTTTGAAGAAAATAGGCTGAATGGTTTAGGCGCTAATGTTGACCACAGTCGGACAGACAATGTCTTTAAGACGTTGGAAACAACATCTTGACGGGAGAGGAGTGCTAGAGGGCGTGGCTGTGTTTGCAGGGCCGGCGCAGCGTCAGGGCCCGCCCAGCCGCTACTGCGCCTGCACCAGCACCATGTGCAACTGCTGCAGGGACTTCTCGCTGCCCGTCGTGCCCATCAAGGGCCCAGGTGAGTGCCCCACCCTTTCAGACCTACAACTCTGCTCTGGACCTCGCCCAAAAATAATAAATATCCATAAGACGTCGTAAAACGTGTTTGTAAGTGCAATAAACAATTATTAATTAAATAATCTACTGTGCCAAAATGTATTTAAATATTTTTTAATATTTGAATTTTAAGTACATTTGAAGGATTTTTTCCAGGGGGAGGACCCCATCACGTTTTGTGTTTGGGGTAGTACCTACATCCGATTGAGCTTTAATTCAAATGTTGGTTTTCATCAGTGGCAATGCAATGCCTAAAATTTGAATGAAATATTAAGAATTTATTTTCTCTACTTAAACCTATAATGATTGAAAATAAATTTAAGTTGAATGTTGACGAGTATTCAACAGATAGTTTTAAAAGTTAAAATATATTAAGAGCAAACAAGACTGAACGCATATCTGCAATGAATCCTCATTATATCTAAGTGTATTTGGCATTCTAGGGTCCATTTAATCCGACCAATGGCGTTCCCAGTGGCGTCGGCCAGTGGCGTTCCCAAGCCTGTGCCCTATTTTTTATCATTATGAACGCCTGGAGGAGAGGGGACGGAGACATACGGAGCACCACGTATTACCATCACCTACCTAAGCTGATCTTGCCTGCCAGATCTGGACTGCGTCACGCAGCTACAGAATCTTGAGATAATTAGTATTCAAAACCTACAGCCCCATTTTTGCCCCGACCGAGAATCGAACTCGTTACCGCCTTACAAAAAGGTTGTTTACTGTCCGTACCACCTGAAGGGTGAATTCCCATTCTAAAAAATGTATGAAGTCCGTCTGGTTTTTGAGAAGTATAAAAACGTGTAGTAATGAATTATGATTCTTAACGTGCTTCGTCCCTGGCCCAATCTTTCCTCCCACGCATTTTTCCCGCTGTGATGTGACGACAGGCCCATGGTTTCTCATGAAGCTGCAATCGTCAAGGCATCGTTCTCTCTGTTCACAGGATGTGCGACTCTGCAATACCTGCAGGGTGATTCGATGTTGGTCACAATGAGTTTCGGTGACCGAGTTTTGCAGAACATTACCATTTCCGGTGAGTAATAAAAATTGTATTTAACTATATTACTCCTTGGAACACTGCTGTAATCATCTCATTGAGAACAAATGGGTACGGCAGATTCACGCGGCCTTGGGGACACCTATCTTGGGAGCTTTAAGATAAGTGTATGTGTTTGCACTGGAGTGGGACACAAAGTCGCTCACTTGCGATCGTTCTAGCCGACGAGATCATCACGCCCGAGAATGCTACTTCCAGTCTTGTCATTATCGAGAACGAACAATACTAACACTAGCCCTGTTATCGGGATGCGCTTTTCGCGTCGACGGACGAAAAGTGAACGATGAATAAGAAATACTGAAGGCATCACTGCATCTGTCGACAACGTTTATTGCTCAAGCGTATATATTAAACATATTAAATGCTTTATTTGTTGCACTTTAAATGGAGGGGTAACTGAACTATTTGTACAGAAAAGAATGAAATGGTTTACAACGGAACCTGAATTAAAAAACAACAACTATCGTGAAAAGCACGTTACAAACCTGAGTATTGTTGTGCACTTGGTACAGTGAGAGCAGGGAAAGTTTCATTTTTTTTAAAATTATGATTTAAATTATTTTTGTGCTCTCCTTTATAAGAACTCACGGTGCTTCTCGTAAGAGAAATTCACAAACTCTCGGTAAACAGCACAGAGCGCTTGCTCCAGCGATTCTGACGTGAAGCGATGGGCAAGAGCGGTACCGACATTTCCGATTCTTGCTAGAACCTCCGTACAAATTTCACTGGGAGATAAGGAGCGCGCTCGCCCTCCGAGATTGCGAAAGCAGGCCGCCGAGAACGATCTGTAATAGAAGCATTTTGTCCGCCACTAGTTTGCACCTTGCAATTGTGGTGTAGTAAGGACAGATAAACCACTGCGAATACCTATTGAAGCTTCATTCGTCATCCCATAATTCTAAACGAAAGATAAGAACCAGTTTTGTACACTTCATTGCTAATATATTTCACTCTTTACGAAATATACAACTGATGAATACAAATAGTTTCTTAATTTCCGTTCATTTCAAGCAGACGAATACTTATTGTTTACCGATACAGAATATTCTTATTATGCTGCTTTGTGTTCGTCATACGATAAATGTCATGAACGAGAGAGGAAGAGAACTACAATGTTAACAATCATTAAAATAATATTATAGTTGTATTGATTCTGTAAGATCGTGATATTACCGGCTATTCCACTCATGAGTTATTAGTTTCATTTCGTCAATAGAATTCTATAATAATATGGTCATAAACTAACCACGGAGCCTACAGAGTCACGTCCATAAAATCACATGTGTTTATATCACAAAACTCTCACGTGTTTACTTTTTGCTATTGCCTTACAGTAGAGAATGAAATGTTTCGGAAAACAACGTTTCATGACAAAAACTGTTGTAATCAATATTTCATCCTAAACAACCGACCAACAACTAATTTTAGCTATTTTTAACATTCTGTTAATACTATTTAATCGATTAATTTATTCGCAAAATAGTCTAACCAAATTCCACTCTTGGTTTGAATCTTAATAGATGTTTCAAAACACTGGTGAAATTACTTAAGAGAAGGGTAGTGTTTCCAAGCAGTGCAGTCGTGCCTTGTGGGTGTTGGTGCTAGCGTTGGGCGCATTGTATGCCTTGTACGATTTGTGCCAGCGCTGGGGGCGTGGCCGTGCCTCGCCAGAGCAGCGCTACAGCGCCGGGGGCGTGGCGTGCATTGCGTTCGCAGGGCGGCGGCCGCAGCCGGTGTGCATGGCGCTGCCGGGCGGCATCTCCAAGTTCTGCGGCCGCGTCTACGGCATCTCGCGCGACGGCGAGCAATTCAAGGCGTGCCTGGGGCTGGAGCTGCGCGCGCTGGACGACGTGGAGGCTGCGCTGCGCGTCTCCTGCTTCCGCTTCGGCCCCCAGGGGCTGAACCTGGAGCCCGCGCCGCCGCTCCCGGCCGGCCCGGCCCCCGGCGCCGCCGCAGACTCCGCCGAGGACGACGACGACGACGACGACTACGACGCCTTCGACGATGACGACGACGACGATGACGATGACGACGATGACGACGACGAGGGCTTCGGCCTCATCGACGACGACGATGACGACGACGACGAGCCCGCGCAAAGCGAGACGACGGACTACACGGGCTTCAGCGTCTTCGGCAACGACATCTTCAGCCTCTTCGCCAGCGACCCAGCGGCGCAGCCAGGTACGCACCAGGCGGCCAGCCACAGGCCACACCCTTTCTTATTTGCTGCACTTCATTTTTCCTCTTTTCTTTTTTTATTTTACAGCATGTTTATGGTTGTTTCAAATGCATAGGCTCTGAAGTGTACATCAGTATTAAAATAATAACTGTGCGCTTTCCATACAAATAACCCAGAATCTATTTCTGTGTACCGACGAGAAACCTGTGTACCG
>BOPP01000052.1:967641-978121 GCA_017312745.1 Gryllus bimaculatus | reverse complement strand
TGCGCCGCCGCCCGCAGCCGCCCCGCCGTCGCCCCTCGCCGCCCACCTCCACCACTACCACCTCCACCACCACCACAACCACCACCACCCCCGCCAAGTGAGTTTATCGGCGAAACCACCTCCATTTGATTTGTTTTTGTGAAAGGGTGTCATTATGAGGTAATACCATGCGTCAGACTATATTTGGTCTTTATTTTATGGACATATTGTTTTTTGGATAGCAGTTTTACATAAAATACAGTATGGTTGCAATATACTAAAATATGTAATACATAAATAGCAACGATTCGGAAATTATTATTTCCATCTTCAGCCTTGAGTCAAAATGTCAAAACAAATAAATACAATATTTTAAACAATGGTTAAAGTTAAACAGACGAATTATGTAACATCAATGTACACAAGACAGTATTCGGAAAGCACCTCGATATAAAATGAAGACCAAATACAGTCTGAAGAAGTTGCTAAAATTACATGCAGAAAAGAAAATAATTTAATACCACGAGTACTTTGAAAATTGTCAATAAATCCCCGACTTGCGAAGCGAGGGGGATTTATCAGAGAATTTCCAAAGCACGAGTGGTATTCAGTAGGATTATTCCTCGAATGAAGTTACGTTCAACAGAGTTTCGAAATGCGCAAAAACTGAAAATAACTGAAAGCATTTTGATTTCAAAGAGGTTATATTATAGTACGTACGCGGCTTATTTCACATTAACAGAACGATCGATATATACCGCTTCCTAAGATAGCTTATTATTGGCCAGTAGATTGGGGCGGTAAGAAAAATCGGATAGAAAAAGCGATATATTTTTTGAGATACATTTTTTGAGATACGGGGCATTTTATATGTACAGTCGCACACTATTGGTTTTAATTTCACGAGTGGAAGAGCCAAAAATATTGAATTGCTCGCGGCCGATAACACAAATAACAGACAATCTCGGCTATCGCCTCTGTGTTCGAACATGGGCCGCGTCTGTCATTTGATGCTCATCGGTTGTGCGTGGGTGTAGATATGTACGAGTGCACCCCGCGCGGCGATGGTGTAACGGTTAGCGTTTCGGACAGTTGTACCCAAGTTGGCGGGTTCAAACAGAATGGAATTTTAAGGGCGAAAAAATTCTTCGTACGCTTTCCTTCGGAGGGGAAGTAAAGCCGGCTGTCCCATGTTAGTAGATTTGCTTGCATGTAAAAGGTCCTCAAGCCTAAATTACACCTCTGAGCGTCTAAATTCAAATCGCCTATTTCTGGCCCAAGAAATACCTCCTTTCTCTGCTAGTTGGTGAAAGGAGCGTAGCGAAATTGGCGTGGTCAGACGGAAGAGCAGGCCTCATGGCCTGAGTCTCGCCACGTAAAACAAGGCATTGATTCAATTCAATTCAATACGAGTGCGTTTGCTCGCAGCGCCGAGACACCCAGCGCGGCGCCAGCGCCGTCGGAGCAGCCCGTGACGTCGATGTCGTCGTCGGCGTCGGTGTCCATGACGCTGAGCGTCGCCCAGCAAGACGCCGCCGCCGGCGCGGCCGCCACCGAAGCCACCGACTCGGACGCGCACAAGGCGGACCAGGTAGGTAACAGGCTGCGAGAGCTCAGCGACAGCACAGTAGCTTGCTTGGTGATTTCCGGCGCGTCAACTGCCAATAGTCAAGTGTCATTAGTCTCGTAACTGCAGTACATGTTTTATTACGGGTGATCTTCCTTCCCTTCATGGTGAGATCCGAGCCGGCACGTAGGCTTGCGGGGTTTCCCAACCAGGTATCTCCCACCAGCGTGGCGAGGAATCGTTCCAACCGGGACAAGCTCTAAGCTCTCGAAATGAGTCATAGTGCAATGCTTGTAACAAAGTGATGAGAATGAGAAGGAAAGATCACGCGCGGTCCGTGACCCTTTTGTTAAGGCACTACTCCGGCATTCATCTGATGTTGATCGGAGAAATCACGGAAAATTGATGATAAGAGCAGCCGGCTAGGTGAAATTGCTCCAGGCAGCGGCTGTGTTCAACCTAGATTTCTAGCTATTCTAGAACCGCCGGAACTCGAACCGTATGATCCCACGGTTAGGGCACTGCAGTGACACCAATTGATGCCCTGCCATCTAAGCAGGTCAACACAGTTGCCTCTGAAATATCCTTCAGAAGTAGGTTCTAGGGTTCCAGTTCCGACGGTGACGAATATTCGACACTACCTGCTTGGTCAATCACATGTTGAAGAATTGTAGCGGCGGTTGCTCTTATCCATACTTTTCCGAGGTATCTCCGATAAATAACAGGCAAATGCCGGAACAGAACCTTAACAGACGGACAGCGTGCGATTTTCCCTTTCTCATTCTTGTCCCTACTCTTCTATCAAACTTACTACACACATGTGCGTCCTTATATGCATTACAATACCACACTGTCGGGAGCGTAGACCCTTTTGCGGATGGAGGTTTGCTGGCAGTGGCATCTAGAGGGGAAACTCATGCACCCCGCTGCAAGGCGACGATTAGGTCGTCGCCGGTTCTCAACTTTATCGGGAGAGGAACACTACACAAAGTCATAACATGAAATAAGTATGGGAGTAATGACCTTGGTAATTTACAATATTCACACAATTTATTTCTATTCTGATTCAGAAATTAAAGTCTTTTGTACAAGATTGGTCATTTGCCGTTCTTTAAATTCAAACATCCTCGTTTGTCTTGCCAATCACTTTCGGAGTTTTATTCTTTGGAGTTACTACGTCCTTAGGTAGTGATGAGAAATTATTTTTAATGTTGCGGGGGGAAAGGCGATTTTTCGACAGAACAATTTGTTCTTTTAAACCTTAGCATTGAAAAGTATATTAACGTTTTTTTGTAATAAATTACTTCCTCTAACACATGACTACACAGAATCCCAGTATTATGAATCCTTCATACAGAAAAATCGGTTGGCGGCAGTGCGTCTGTCCTTTATACCGAAAAAAGAAAATGATGACAAAATGTATGCCTGCTCTCTGTTGTGGTCAACGCTAGCGTCTAAACAGTTCAGCCGAATTACTCCAGTATTGATATTTTCCGATCGATCTGAACGAACTCTGGGCCCTGCGAGTTTGAAACTAATATTTTTATTTTTGAAGGCACATTCCATTAAACACAAAATTTCAAAAGTTTCCCCAAAATGGCTTCAAATATTTTAATTAAATTATGTCCTTGTACAGAGTAGAGAATGCTTAAAAGAATGGTGGGATGCATTCTTTTTTAATCAGCGAATTTTTCGAAAATTGCAAAAATTCATTTTTTTGCGTCTTCATACAACTACAAAATTGAATATAGATCTTTTTTCTTCGAAATAAATTTGTTCAAAGATAGGTTTTGAAAGAAGATCATGCAATAGTTTTTCATGCAGTAGTTTTCGGGTAAACTTTCGTGATCAACTTTTTTCTACATTTTTTACTCGCATGTATCAAAGAACGATAAAGAAATTGACGCTTGCCTCATTTACGTCGAAAATTGCAAAAAGTTGACATTTCAAACGTACACTATTCATGTTAGAGATTTTTGTCTTAAATAAAATCTGCTCAAAAATTAGAAATATATTGATAATGCTAGTAGATCTTAATAAATATAATATGAACATTTTTAATCATATTATGATTTTTTTCATAAAAACGTGTTATTTTCGCATCATTTCTATTTGAATTTAATGGAATGTGTACAAATTTTTTCCTCAAAAAGGGCACCAAATTTTTTCCCTAACAATTTTCCTACGATAGAGGAAATAGAGGGCCATTAAACAACGAGTCGCATTTTTGTTAAACTCTTCAAATTTTCGAAAATTGCAAAATTTTGAAATAATGCGAGAAAGGATGTTCTGTTGCAACATTGGTTAATGTTTAGATATTAAATATCGATATAAAACTTTAGAGACAAATTTGGCGTATTTAAGACGGTTCTCTTTCACAGAATATTGGATATGGTCTTTCAGACACTGTTCACAGTTGAGTTGGCAAAGTAACCATCTTGCGAGGTGATTGCCCCAAAAGTGAGTGTTTTTCTCCCCCGCAGACGACGGTGCAGCCGGAGGCGTCGACGGAAGCGAGCCTAGTGACGTCACCGCCGCCGCCGCCTCCGCCGCCCCGCCCGCCGCGGCGCCCTCGCCGCCAGCCGCGGACCCAACGAGGTGGACACGAGCACGAAGACGAACCCGAGGACGCACGACGAGGAGAGGAGCGACGACGAGGACGAAGACGACGAGGAAGACGACGAGAAGAGGACGGACGGACGAGGAGGAGGAGAAGAGTGAGGAACCGAGGAGGAGCAGACGGAGTCGGCGTCGGGCCACGACGGCGGAGTCGGACAGCACGGAGGGCGACGCGCGCCACCACGGAGCGCGCCGAGGCGCGGACGCCGCGCCCACCCACCGCCCTGCCCGAGGGCGCGTGGAGGCCAAGCGCAAGCCGCGAGGCGAGGGCAGCCCACGAGCGCCCGAACCCCACCGCCCGACCGCCAGCGAGGACGACGGACGGCAGGACGACGACGACGACGACGACGACGACAGGCTGACGAGGGACGACGACCGACGACCGACCGAACGAGGACGACGACGAAGACGACGACGACGACGAGGAGTATGTCCACTGAGGAGTAAACGCGCTGCGGATCCCCTCTGAGGAAGTAGGCTTCCGGGCGAACCGAAGTGGACGGCTTGCGGCCTCCCCCAGAGCAGTTACTGCTGAGGACATTGAGGGACGACTGAGGACTTTGCGGAAGAGGTGGCGTTCGATGGGAAGTTAAAACCGCGTAGAGAAGTAAAGTTAAATCGATAACTCTGTACCATGGACAGACAGAATATGGGTAACTTAAAATTTATGTATGATCTACATTTATGTCTGCATGGCGTGGACACTATCTCGGGGAACGTATGTATGAAATAGCTTGCTTGCACATCTCTTAAAAGTTTAAAAACACTATAATTTACTTTATATCTAGACTATAAACATTCAATTTTCTGACAAAAATACGCGTAAAATACTTAATATTCATTGTTTTACACCTATTAGATTGATTAATGTGTCTTATTCTTTCAAACAATGCACAAAAAACGCCTTATGGTTAAAAAAAGCCAATAGACATGACCTAAAATGTGTAAAACATACTGGATAACGCAATCTCACACGTAAAGATGTTTTCAATGTCCACGATACCCCTTAGCAGAGCTTCATACCAAAGATAATCACCACAATGGAATAACTTCATTATGGGTATTCTCAAAGAAATCATTTCTGACTCTTTTCGAAAATTTTGGATGAAAAAACTTACTCTCACATTACCTGTAATTTTATTTCACTTGACAATAACCATAGCCTAGTTTCAGGAGAAAGCTGCTGAATTACATTAATATAATTTTTAGCTTTTTCAGAACTACTTTTGTACTACAATGCAAACTAAACTTCCCATCTCGCCGAACTCCATCTCTGTACATTGAAGCTGACCTGGCAGACTAGAAAATTGTTCAACTTGTTATTTATTGCAATTCATTTACTGGGCAATGCGATCATAAGAATAATATCGCTTCATTTTACGATACAATCGTCTTGTTTCTTCTTTCAGCTTTGTTGTTCTTTTCTAGGTAGCTAGGTTGCAATCCACGACAGCTCCAAACATCGAGCTTTTACCTGACGAAATACACTAATTCTTCACTTGGCTACGAAAGCCACTCGTGTTGTCAACGAATCTCCACCTTTTAGGAGACTTCACCTATGGATGCGTATCTTAAACTTTTTCATATTTCTCCCTTTCTCAGTGGTATTAAAAACATTTAGTAAGATAAATGCTGCTATTTTTGCTGATAATCATCGAATCTATATTTTTAATTTTAAAATATCTCAACATTTCATGTAAGATGAGTATTTTCTTATATTTCTCTTTCTTGGGAATTACTGGTTGTTACGAGAGGGGATGCCTTTGAAATCTTATCCAAAGTAATTTGGGATATATTCTATTTATTTATCGTATTTCAAAAAAATTCCTCTTATTTTTTTCGAGAATTTTAAATTCCGTATACGATCAGTCGACAACATATAACCCCAAAATTTTAGAAAGTGTGTGAAAGCTGTTGTACGATATTTAGACAGAACAGCATTGGGATCAAGGAAATGCACACAGTCTCTCCCAATCTGGAATAATTCCAACAAAGGTACCCCAGCTCTGACTTCCGTGTGGGCCCCGCGGCAAGTAGCTGCGAGGTGGCCTAGGTCTTTGTGGGAAAAGCTTTCTGTTCTCGGCGCCGCGTTCGGTGGCCCATCGCAGATGGCGTTCTTGCGCTTTGCTCAGAAGCGGTGCGGGAAGAGGGATTCCTGAACCTTCACCCGCACAGGGAATATTCAATCAAAACTATTTATTTTTTGTAATTTATTGTCCTCACTGTACGATGTGTGGATTATTTATTTATTTATTTAAGAATAAATTATTGCTCAACGTTTTTATCAAAATTGTGAACGTTTTTCTGGTTACCTTTCCTATGTTCCTGATTCCAAGCAATGAAGATATTTGGCGAGAACAGCAGTATTTCATTAACTTCCTCAGGTAAATATTCTTTAATTCAAAACTAACTGAAATATGTAATGTAAAAATAACTCCGTAATAAAGTAACGACAATTGTAGTAAAATGTTTTTAATGCTCCAATGAATTAAATTGGAAGGAGCTGTCAAAACTCTTATTGTTTAGTCCTAGAGATTCAATGAGGAGTCTGTGTGAGAAAATCAGAATGCTGCTTCTCTTGATTTTATTACTACAAATGTATTATTGTTAATAATTCGAATGATTATTGACTGTTCAAAAAGTTGACTGACCTAGCCAAGAATCAATTCAGCATCTCCCAGTGAATGCTCAGTTGTTCGAACCACTTGAGCTACCAAGACAGTCAATTGTTCGAACAGATTTTAGGAGTTAAAAGAGTATTTGTGATGGTTAAACTTTCCATTTCAGAACCTGGTCACAGTTGTATGTTTTAGCAATTTCTTTGAACAGTGAAATATAATTTTAAAAATTGATTATTATTATTATTATTATTATTATTATTATTATTATTATTATTTGAGAAGCTTACGGATTGAGTCAATTCAACAAAAGTGACAGTAAAATGACGTATGAAAGCTGTAACTTCTGTAAGATATATTTTAATGACCAGAAAAGTTTCGCTTTTTAAAAACTAAATGTCAATGTCCTCAAGAGATCAAAGTGACCCAGTCAAGAGGCAAGAGGATACAGGTAGTGGTGGTGGAAACATACGTTGGTAAAGAGGACAAGAGCAAGTGCCTTAAATATGACGGATATGGTTATCAAGTTGATACAAGTGAGGGCGTTAAGAGTAATGATAATGATTATGATGGTGGCGGTGAAGTAACAATGATATTGGTGCAAGCATATGAATTACAAATAACTCTTGTTGGTTTTTTTCGTCCAATTTCTCTGGTCCAATGAGCAAATGCTGAGATGACCCCTTCGTTTGCTTATCAACAAAATGTGGCTTTACAATGCGTACGTTTTGTTGAGATCGTCTTTTGCTAGTTGTGGCAGAGAAGAGCTTGGTTTGTCAGATGCTATTTTGTTAGAACTCCAATAAAATGAATTGTGTTGTTCGTTTACCGATGCAAATAAATATTCCTCCGGTATTAGAGAGAAACATTTCTAGTTTTCAAATGTGTCTACTCCCGCTTTGTGGGTACTTTTATTCACCATTTAACTACATAGTCGAGTTCCGAAAGTTTTCAGCCTGACCAAGATAGTGCGTGTATATGGGAAAACGTTCTGGGCTGTATATAGTCTTATCTTTCATTGTTGTAATTCTGAAAGTTTACAGCTGACATCTCACTCAGTGGAGAGATATACTTGAGTTGGATGTGATGCGTAAGTTCTCATGGTATTTCGCTTCTTCTCAACAACGCACCTTTGCTTACGACTCAGATTGCAAAGATTGTCGTGTAGGACTATGATTTTAAGGATTTGAACCATTCACACCACAGTCCAGATTATGAACACATCGACGTTTATTACGTATCAGAGCTGAAGAAAAACCTTTGAGGAAGAAAAGTTTCGGAAGAGTTTGAGGTGAAAGAAGCAGTTTTTTTACCATTTTTCGAACCAAACTTCGGATGACTTTTCAAAGGCCTAGTAATGTTACTATACAGTTGTGAAAAGTGGGTTGATGAAGTTGAGGGATGATTAAGTTGAAAAGTTACATACATTTTTTCTTTCTATCAAAAATAGAAGTTAGTGAGGCCAGAAACGTATGGAACTTATCACGTATGAGTAGTAAAAGGGTGGGTTAGAAATTCTGGAGCTCAAGAAGCCGTGCGCAAATCGTAGTTTTCCACGAACGTCGTTTCTTACTGTGTTTTTTCCAAATATATCAAATCAAATGTGATGGTAATGGCAGTGCTGGTTAAGGAATCGGCGAAAGCGCTGGCAGTACATAGCGAACGAAGGGGACAGCGAGAGAGCGGCAGAGGCTGCGCTGGTCACGTGGGCCCGCGACGGCAACCGGATGCCCATGACCGGAAGGCGAGAGGGGGCCCATCAGGCGGGCCAAGCTGAGAGGGGGTCTCGCGTTGGAGAAAAGTTCAGGTGTGTCTGCAGAGTCCGTTTTTTCGTGGACTTGTGTTATATTCATTAAAATGTCATTTACGTGTATAAAACAAGTAAATTTTCGTGTGCTAAATCCCAGACACGTAATTTGCGAAATGTTTTATCACCGCAGTTGTCAGTTCTGCGAGATCTAATAATTGAGTAAATAAACGAGATATTTGTAGAGTCGGACTTTTGTTTCTAGTAATGGGCCAAGAAATATGTTTGGGGTCAGGGAGAGCCTTGATGAATATCGATGTGAATGCAATAAAAACACACATTCTTTGGTTATTAACGGAAATGTGTGATTGAAAATCAGCCAAAAGAAAGCATACAAAAAAGCTTTCATCTGAAAACAGAAGAAGGAAGAAATCGTGAAAGGAAGAGAGAATAACTGAAACAAAATACAACGCAACGAATGAAATGTATGGGAAGACTTTAACAGACGTTCCCCACTGTGACATCAAATCAAATCGTTTTAATATTTAATCGAATTCAATGTACATTTTCGCACATATTTTCTCTTGTAAGCTTTATTTTATTCACAGAATAGAAACTTCAGTAGAAAGAATGTCAAACATTCAATGAAAAAATTTCAAACTAGAAATCACTATGGCTTACAATGTTGTGATAAGGCTAATTGTGTATTAAATGAATAAAAACCGAAATGATTTGCTTTTAAGAAAGAACTCTAAGAGATTTTTTGATATTTCAAAAGCGTTTAGTTTCATTAACAATTTTATCCTCCTCTTGTTTCAGAAATTGCTCTCAAAAATTGGTCTGCTAATTGGAAAGTAAAAATCTCAGCAGATCATCCAAATGTGGATTAGATAAACTGGTACCAGAGAGAAAGGTGACCGATAATAGAGTAACGTTTTCGCTGCAAGTGGGACAAGTCTGATCTTCATGTACAATGTCATACAGTAATTATAAGCTTGCAATATTTTAATGTTATAGATTGCACGTGTATTTTCTTCTACACATACTTTCCAAAAACATAACATTTTAAAACTATTCCCTCAATTTTCGAGAAAATCCTAAATAAATGAGAGTGCAAGCTCATCCAGAATGAACAGTCACATATAAGTATTGAGAAGGAATGGGCTTCCTTGGGGTTCTGCCAATACGATACAAAAAGTTTTAACATCAAGAATTCGTCAACATTTATACGTTGACCTTATATAAATAAAATACAGTATCTGAAACCGAACGTTTATTGAACTTTATTTCTAACGAGAAAAGTCTCAGTTTGTGGTTCAAATCACTATTAGTGTGGACAGACTTCTAAGATGCCCGAAAATACGAAAATGTATTGTAGTTCAATCTGACGATATCTTGGAAAAGCGCTAGATTTACAGACATTCAAATCCGAAACAGAAGAGTGACCAGTCACGGATCAGATTCTGCAAGTAATATATACCGAATTGTTCGTGTTAGAGAAATATCGACTCTGATTATGTTTATGTGCTATTAGAATTATAGTATAAATTACACTGAAGAGTGTAGACACAAAATTAAATTTAACTCACGAAATATACTATAAATTGGTACGAAAATTAATTTAATGAACTTACTGAGATCAGTTAAATCTACTCGCAAGAAAGAAAAGTCATGGTGAGAGCATTTCTATAATATTCTATGAATCTTTGACAAGACTGCGGAACCCTGAGATTTTCAAGTGATGTTTAACGACTACGAAGAATTGTTGAAGCTTACCGTAATTTAAATGTCACTGAAAATGACCCAATACGATAAACTATGGAGTACCGCAACTTCCCGTATCTTTGAATACATTAATTACTGTCTCAATGTAATGTGACCAAGATATCTTACCATCGAGTTTTAAAAATGTCAGACGTGTGTAACCTGTCCCTGCACCTGTACTGTACT
>BOPP01000052.1:931801-967573 GCA_017312745.1 Gryllus bimaculatus | reverse complement strand
GGCTTGCTCAAGCGCGCAAATATTGAATTCCGACTTTGAAAGCGCTTGAGAGCACTTGAAAGTGGAGTGCCTGGCAGAAAGAGCACGAGGGTTGCGGAAGGAGAGGGTCGTGAGAGATGCTCTCCTTTGCGGACAGACCTGGCGACGGTGGAGGGACGAGAGCGGACGGGGCAGAGACTAGTGGGCCGGGGGGGAAGAGACGTTGGCGACGGGCGGGACTAGAGGCGGACGGCGGGACTAGAGGGATCGGGCGGGGACTAGATGGGGACGGGCGGGGACTCAGAGGGGACGGGCGGGGACTAGAGGGGACGGGCGGGGACTAGAGGGACGGGCGGGGACTAGAGGGGACGGGCGGGGACTTAAGAGGGGACGGGCGGGACGTAGAGGGGACGGGCGGGCGACTGAGTTGGACGGCGCGGACTAGAGGGACGGGCTGGGACTAGAGGCGGACGGCGGGACTAGAGGGGACGGGCGGGACTAGAGGGGACGCGGCGGGGACTAGAGGGGACGGGCGGGGACTGAGAGGGGGCGGGCGGACAGAGGGGGACGGGCGGGACTAGAGGGACGGGGCGTCGGGATTAGAGGGGCGGGGCGGGCACTAGATGGGGACGGGCGGGCACTTAGAGGGGGACGGGCGGGGCACTAGAGGGGACGGGCGGGACTAGAGGGCGGGCGGCACTAGAGGGACGGCAGGGCACTAGAGGGGGACGGAGCGGGCAGCTAGCAGGGACGGGCGGGCACTAGAGGGGAAGGGCGGGCACTAGAGGGGACGGGCGGGCACTTAGAGGGGAAGGGCGGGCACTAGTGAGGGACGGGCGGCACCTAGAGGGGACGGCGGGCACTAAGGCGGACGGGCGGGCACTAGAGGGGACGGCGGAACTAGAGGGACGGGGCGGGCACTAGAGGGACGGGGCCGGGGGCACTAGAGGCAGGGCGGGCGGGGGACTAAGAGGGGTGCGGTGTCAGACAGGCGGGGAGGGGGACGGGCAGAAGGCAGTACGGGAAGGGACGGTGGTAGAGGCAGGACGCGAGGGGGGACGGCAGAGGCAGGACGGCGAGGGGGACTGGCAGAGGCAGACGGGAGGGGACTGCAGAGGCCATCCTCTTCGGAGTTCGCGCGCGGGCGAGGCAGTAGGTCGCGCGGGCGGCGGAGGCGAAGAGAGCGTGCAGAGGCCGGCCAGTCGCAGGATGCGCGCCACCGCGTGGGCTCCGCTGCCGCTCCTGGTGCTGGCGCTCGCGCTGCCGCCGCTGCTCCTGGCGGCCGCACACGCCCACGCACACGCCCACGCCCACGCCAGCGCCCACGCCAGCGGTGAGTCCCCGCACGCGCAAACACACGCGCTCGCCTCCGCCGCCAACGACTTCCTCGCGCCGCGGTTTCAATCTGAGAGGACCGCTTCACCGAAAAGTGATCGAATAAATCCGGGTCGGTGGTACAGGAACCTCTCTGAAGCTGGCTAGCCACCTATGGCGGACCACAAAAAACTACACACCATCGTTTAATACTAATTAATTACTCATTAATTATCATAATTTTAAATTAATTACGCCAGCCATTAAAAAAAATCAAGGGCCAGCTAGCTTCAACCTGAAGCTAGCTATCCACAAAACCAAATACAACAGAAAATATTAGAAAAAATTAACAAGAATAAATAAATTAACGACTATTTAATTACTCCATTTTGCCGTTATTATAAAACGTATTTTTTAAAATTTCAGCTTCAGAGAGGTGGTACAGGGCACTATGTCTATTTTTGACCGAATTGAGATTATAGGCACAATCATATGGGTTTCTTGTCCTCTATCCCGAGATATATAACATGTGTCTTACATCAAGAATTGTCGGAGTCATAGTGCATTTCAATAATACCGAATCCTCTTCTAAGTCCGCAATAAAACATCGTTAATCTGCTCTTCTGTATGAATGATGAAATATTATATTATAACAAAATATTATTACCAGTCGACTACGAAATCTATGCTATCTATGCAGCCCCACAGTCACGAAACGCCTCGTTAGCTGCTTTGTTAAAACTCCACGAAAACTGCTTTGATAAAACCCGTCTGAGGATAACTTTCAATTGAGAGAAAACTATTAAATTAATTTACACAATTCTTTCTGATCAGAAAAGCAATTTAGTACAGCTCTGTATTTAGGTCAACTTTTTTCAACAAAATATATCAATGTACATTTTCCCCATAGGAGCGGAAACCTTCCTAGGCCATTCTGGTTGCATTTCTTTGGCAGATTTTGCAGTTTGATGGTCACGCAGGATTTTCTTCATGGATTTTATAATTAGACAGGTTCAAGATTCGAGAGTGCGATTGGTGAGGCAGCACTTGAAAACCGAACTGCTGGTCACTGGTTAAAATCTCCGAACAGCATTCTCGGCCAGCAAGCAAATGGCCACAGAGTTGGCCAGCAAATGGCCTAACATTGTCGTTCATTGGCTCAAAAAGGGAACGTCCATACCAGCACCGCCATTTGGATACCCTATGCAGAGTGCGTGGCGCCATTAAAAAGAAGCTGCCAGGGAAATGGACGAAAGGCGCTCTGCTGCCGAACAGAAACGCTAGTTTCCAACCTGTAAAGTAATCGGGTCTTTAAATTTAGCCTCACCCACCGCACTCTGCAGACCCGGACCGTTTTATTATATCACATGATCGAAACCACGAAGAAATCCCCGTGTGGTCAGCACATCACAAACTTCAAATCGCTGTTCAGGCCGGGTACACCAACGAAATAGTTCCAGAAAGGTTTAGCAAGGCTCGCGAATAAATCAGAAAAATGCTCACGTCTCATTGGAGATTAATTGGGAAAAGTGACATTCACTAAGGAGCTGTAAATTGTTTCTCTCAGCACAAAATTAATGGCTCTTCAATATCGCACTGTCCTTTCATGCATACGCAAATTCTCGCATCTACAAGTGACCGGCTATTGAAAGCCAATTATCAGCGGAAAGCCAATTATCAGCCAAAAATCGACGGAAAACTTTCATAATCCAATGACGCTTACAAAAATCAGTTTACAGTTATATGTCTCTGTGGTTGCTTGTTGCATTGTACTCTGTTATTAATCATGCGCAGAAGCGAGATTACAAAATGCAAAAAAAGACTTATGGCGACATTTCATTTGCCTATTTGCTCCTTTTTTCAACATATTTACTCGCGAGTTGTTTGTGAAACGTTTCAAGAAAGAGCAATTTTTGGTGACCCACCATCGTGAATATCAAATGCTTATTTATCAAGAGTACACGTTTTATAGGATTCTCCAATCTTGAATAGTGCATTTACGTTTCAGTTAAAATTAAAACAATGAAATTAACTTCAAACTCCTTGCGTTTTAATCCAATTAGTGACATTTTTTCAATTAGTACTTAGCAGGTCGGATTTCAACCAAGTTTATGAATTCATAAACACATTTTTTTAAACGGACAAATGGAATGAATCTATCTTCCGCAAATAAATTTCCTCAATTATGAAATCTGTTTCGGCGTAAGAGGCCATTAAATACATTTAGAACTTCCGATTGATTTTTAAAATAATAATTAAATAGGGTTGATAAATACATAGAATACAATATATTGTGCGAAAGCGAGAAATAAAATTATTTTATTCCGTTGTTTTAGTTTTTATATATTGGACGGGCCCTTTTGCTGCCTAACGACTGTAGTCGAGTTTGTACCATTCACCCTCTAAAATTGTTTGTTTTTTTTTCTTTTAGGACATCCTTGATTTTTACATTCCTTTATTCTTGTTTGTAACTTTGTCCTCCGCTTTTCATCTATTAAGAGCATTCACTTTTTTTAAAGTTGTCTCACTCGCTTTCCTCCGCGTTTTCTCTCTTCTGTCGATATTCTTTATCATACATTTTACTTCGTCCGTATTCCGCCTAAAGTGCGCTCAACATTTTTTTTTCGTTGTAATTTTCCTTTCCTGGCATACCTTTAGACTTCTCCAAATAGACATGCCAGCAGCAGTTACAATTTCTCTCAGAACATTTCACCTCAGGGAAAAAAGTATGAACGAGGTGGCAAAAAGTAGAAAGTTACACAAAACAAAACTAATTTGAAGTTATTATCTAAGGGTTTGAGAAGTCCCTGGAGACGTATTTCATATCTTAGATTTTATAAATCTGAAAAATAATAAAATAATGGTTCTGTAAACTGGAACAAATTTTCTGGTACAAGTTAATTTCCTATTTTGAGTCTCGGCTAGGATTTCGGTTTAGCCAGCTTTTATAGTCTTCCCAGATGTCATCTAATTTGTACGTAAAAAACCTACCATGACCTATCACGGTAACTACCGCTCCTCTGGAGACATTCCCAGTGAAAATCACCTTCTCGTTCCCCGAACATGCCTTGGCATGTACGGTAAATAAAAATGTTGAACAGAATGTACTTCATTTAATATCAGTTATCACAACTAGATTTGATTTACACTTCAAAATACTTTATCACCATGCTTAAGTGACCATATCATTGACGGCCAATTTTTCCAGAAATCAGTCATGACAGCTTAAAACGATTGCACTTTATTGATAAACGTGTTACGTTTGTGTAACATAATAATTGTATTAAACTATTAATATAACCAACTGATCTTTTTATGTATACGCGATTTCTCATGTGCTTTGTATAATTGAATCTATGTATCTGCATGTCCTCGACAGCATTCCATAGCAACAATCATTCGAAGTTACATTAGCATTATAATCTATGAACACCGCACAGTGCAATAAATACTTTTCTCAAAATTAACTAATTCTGAAACAAATGTTGGATATAACATTTCCAGTACGATACAATTAATTCCGTAATTTAATTTACTTTAATAAAATATTTACATTGAAGAAAGCCATTTATCAGACACAAACTACTTTCTTTTATTACTGCCCAGTTACGTAGTACAGCAAACATAATGTAATGTTACGCTATGCTGCGGCAAATGCAGTCAATATTTGATAGAAAACACTGCGGAGTTTTGATGTCGAAAAGTGGATTAATGCTTATCACACATGCAGTAAATTACTTCATTTACTATGCCTAATCAGAATACAGACTTTTTATAGCCTTGTATTACCGAATAATAAGATGCACGCCGTCCGTCCGTCACGCCGTCCGTCCGTCACGCCGTCCGTCAGTCACGCCGTCCGTCAGTCACGCCGTCCGTCAGTCACACCGCCCGTCAGTCACACCGCCCGTCAGTCACACCGCCCGTCAGTCACACCGTCCGTCAGTCACACCGCCCGTCAGTCACACCGTCCGTCAGTCACACCGTCGGTCAGTCACACCGTCCGTCCCTATGTACGTCCTACTATCCACATGCTGACCCTTGCGTCCGTCCTTCCGTCTGTCCCCTCAGTCCGTCCGCCCCCTCAGTCCGTCTATCTGTGAACAACACTAGGAGGCCGTCCAGAAATTACATAACGCAAATTTGGAGTATTCTGAATACCCCCTCTCCTTCCTGTAACACACCACGGGCTTGAACCCCCGCTAATAATTACATAACGCTTGCGATAAGCCCCCCTTTCCAATAAGTAAAACTCAAATATAAAGCAGGAACGAGCTCTTTTAATTATATTTGTGTTATACCATAAATATATTATAATTAACGAGAGAATTAGTTGGTGCGGACTGCACATAACAATAAGTTTAGGGATTTTTCGTAATGAAAGCCAGAAAGCCGAAGGCCAGAAAATTTCTGACAACCCGTACACATGCTGTCGTGGATGACGCATAGGCTCTGAGTCTACTGCGCCAACTTTTTGGATTCTAGAATATACTAGTCGTACAGATCAGTTTTGAATATTTTCTTCGTAACCTACAAGTTTCAATCAATATCATTGATGAAAAATATTTTCAATTATTGTAACAATTTTAGAATGTAACTGCTTTCATTTATTACATTTTTAATTCAAATTGTTAATATAAAAATGGTTTAGTATAAGACTGATAAAAAGGAATTATTTCAGCAAATGTTGAAATTTAAAAAAAAATATCAGTATCACGTAACACTAAACTACGACCCCCTACCCCTAAGTAACGCAGCGTAACCCCAGCGCTGCCTCAAAGCCTCTCCTCCCTCTTCCGCGTTACGTTTTTTGTAGACAACCCCTAGTGTCTAAATAGTAGGTAGGATATTCATCACAACTAATATTCCGCAGAAGCTGTGGCTATTGCCGCGATTCCTTACATTTGGAACGGATATTTTCATTTTTGGAGATACTTTAAATGAAACCGAACATTTTCAATTTTTCTCAAAAATGGCTTCACGTTTTTTCTTTAAAATGTTTTCCCATATTAAGCTTGGAAAGCTTGGAAAATGAAGCATAACAATTTTGTTAAATTCTTAAATTTTTGAAAGCTTCCAAACATTGAACATTTTTTCGGCGTCTTTCTGCAGCTATAACATTGAAGATACAGATTGTTCGCGATAAAATGTAGCCTTTAAAAAGAGCCCTTTAAATAAGAACACGTACAATTTTTTCAAAATTTGTACAAGTTTTGTGTGGCTACAGGACATGTTAAAGGAAGTAATTTACTACATGAACAAAATTTCGTTACCAGAACCGGGCGAAAAATCGCAGATTTCCTCCGAAGCAATACATTAGTTTCTCTTTACCATGCAAACCTAGTAAGGTTTAGTAATACTCCAAAGTTTGAAATGTATTCAGAATGAATGAAATATTGGTATTTTTTGAAACAAAAACTGATTCTCGAAAATTATATGTGAGAGAGTATTTCTACTCACATCCTATCCTCATTGAATACAATAAAAATCACATAATTTAATTCGGAGGAGAAAATATTAAAGTTGTTGTGAACTGTAGTATAAGCTTCCGAATGTTGAATTCATAATAAATAAATGAATAACAAGAACATAAATAGTTACAAAATAGTTATTTGTTCACTTAGGGCGTTATAAGGGTTCTAATGATCGAGCGTCGACAAAACGCCGGAGGGCATTTGACCCGGGGGCGTTCTGTTGCCCGAGATCATTAAAACCAGTGAACGCCCGTACCCACAATTTTATTTTTTACCTAATTTTATTGATTCAGATTTACTTACTCACTAATTAACTAACTACTGATTAACTAGATTCGAATTGTCTTTTCATATTTCCTGCCATAATTCCCTCTCATAGTTCCCTCAGTAAGCAAACATCATTCAACTGTTTTCATATTTCCTTCGTAACCACGGTCCTCTCGATCGTATGTCTCGACGTATGATTAAAAATAATTTTAAAAAACTAAACCAAAGCAGAGGTGGATGACTGCGTTGTGGTGTTGCAGTGGCGGAGGGCGGCGCAGCTGGCTGGAGCGCGCGCGGGGGGCGGGGCAAGCAGGACGCCGGCGCCCCCGCCCCCGCCCCCGCCGTGACGCCCGCGGCGCCCGTGACGACGGCGCGCCCCATCACGCCGCCGCCGTGCGTGTGCGGGGGCGGCCAGTGCGGCTGCTGCACGGGTTACGTCATGCAGTCGCTGGGCTTCGCGCCGCTCGTGCGCGGTGAGTTTCATTGTCAACTGCTGCGGTCTTTAGTACCCTAAGTGTTGTGCATGTTGTATCCCGGAGGTGGCGGAGTTCCTGTCCCGCTGGATCGTCAGTTTCGTCGACTTAGACGGCGGCTTGAGGGGTTTCCCCAACTAGGTATCTCCTACCAGCTGAGTAACTCCTCAAAAGGGACAAGCTCTAAACTTCCGGTATGTGTTGTAGTGTGTGTGTGTGTGTGTGTGTGTGTGTGTGTGTGTGTGCGTGAGAGAGAGAGGGAGAGGGAGAGGGAGAGCAAGAGAGAGCAAGTGAGAAAGAGAGGAAGAAGAGATAGAAAGAAAGAAAGAAAGAGAGAGAGAAAGAGAGACAAGGAGAATGACGTCCCTCAGAAAATAAAATCCATTTCATCTACCGAAGTCAAAAACCTTATAAAAAATTTTTCAAAAGAAAACCAACTGGGCATGACCTAATTAGCAACCAGATATTAAAAAACATACACACACACATGCGCGCGCAATTTCATACACAAACAACATCTACAATTCATAGATGTTCTACAATTCATCACTCAGAATAGGCAATTTCCCAATAACTTGGAAAGTATCAAATATAATCCTGAGTCCTAAACCAAACACAAATCAGTCTTGCAGCAAATGATAGACCAATAAGACTCCTCCCAACTCTTTCAAAAATATTTGAAAAACTAATATTAAAAGACTCAACGATCATTGAACGAAATCGGAATCCATTCCCCATCCTTAATTTGGCTTAAGAAACGACATCTCAACAGCACACCAATAGCTAAGGATAACTGAATGCATTTACACAGCATTTCGAGAAAAGAAACACACAATAGCAGTACTCCTAGTACACAATAGCAGTATCTTAAGCTTTTGATTGAGTATGGCAACCCGGATTAATCCATAAACTCAAATCAATAGAAACGCCGAAATACTAACGTCATCACACATCAATTTATAACCGACGTATACTGGTATTTCACAGTAACCAAAGAAAATCATAGCTCGAACCCGCGCAAAATATACTTAGAGGCAGGATTCCCACAAAGCTCACCTCTTTTTCCAATGCTATTCAATATTTACACAGCATATTCTCATCACATACCTTCGATGACAATACGGCAATATTTATATCAAGTCGCATGCTGATGTGCTGCATTACAGAAGTTCAACATTATTTAAATAAAATAGATAAATGGGCAATGAATTGGAACAAAACTAAACTCAAACAAATCAAAAGCAAAACTATTTTTGTTAAGACCACTTTCTGCCCCCACCCGTAACTAATAAACCATAAACCAATTAACATGACACCACCCAATCAATACATCCAATACTTAGAACCAAATTTTCGAACACTACTCAACTGGAAAAATCACACAAACATAAAAATCAATCAGGCCAAAATAGCATTAATTCAGCTCAAATCAATATTGAACGTAAATTCCACACTTTCACTAAAAAAGCAATTACACTTTATAAATTATAATACCCACAATACTATACGTTTCTCCCATCTGAAAAAAATGCTGCATCATCCAACATAAACCAAATGCAAATAGTCCATAACAGATTCCTCAGATTAATTACAAACCGCCATGATTTATTTCAAATAAACAATTCCATAGATAATGAAATATGAACTCATTAATTTTCCTAATAGCACGCCTATCTAATAATTTTTACTCCAACATAATGCCAATAGATCAACTAAAACAATACAATGTAGACTCAATAAAGAAGACCCAAACCAGAATAAACAACAGATACCCTTTCAATTCCTTCCTAATTGTTTTTTCAAATAATTGTGAACAGTAGGTACTCTCATGAGGTATCTACCCCTATGTATGATAATAGTAATAATAGAACTAGATTAAGCATTGTTTTAGTCAGAGGTAAATCAACAATACATACGAGTGAGTGCAAAATGAACTCTGTGCAATTCCAACCAGTAATAAAGGTGGGGAGCGCAAAATGCGAGTCGTGACGTTCTGTTGTTTGCCCACAGGTTGCATCAACGTGACCTACGACCCCGACGAGTTTTCCTTCAAGGTGGTGGTCAACGTGAACGGCCGAGAGCTCTACACGCGCACCGTCTCCGGTGAGAGGCCTAAAGAATTCTTCGCGAAAAGATGGTCCATAAATAATACGCTTTACACTGTCAAAGCGTCTGGACTTTAATATTCACTCTTCAGGCCTCATAACTTCTAGGGGAAATAGTCGTACCTAGGGACAGAGTATGTTTTCGAGGAGTCTGTGAGAGAAATTTCGGATTGTTATTTTTCTTATACTGGTATTGCCACTTATTCAAGTGAACGGTTTTGTAGTGTGAGCTGTTTTCGTGATTTTATTAAAGTTTAATAGATTTGACGAGTAAAAAGTTCAAATTTTTGCATTTCTCTTTCACCAAATTTCTAATAACTTCTATTATTTTATGAAAATTGAATTAAATGTACAATTACTAGCATAGAATGTAGTTAATTCAAAATGTATACTTCTTTCCTACAGAAAGCCTACTATTAACAGTAGTCATGTTCATTGATGATTGCAGATTGTTGCTCCTGCGGATAGTGACTTTTGATGAACCTAGTGACATCCTTAGGCATATAAGTGTAATATTAAATTGAAATCAATTAGTTTCAGAATGTAATTTGGCCAAGTCACGAAGAAAAGGAAACAGAGTTGATACAGGGGATAGAATATAAGCTCCAGAACCAATATGATTTTGGTTTTAATTGAGGGCAGCAAAAATTTATTTTTCATTTAATTACTATTTATTACAATCTAAATCAAAGATCCTTTTGTTCAATAAATATTGTTGTGATAGTCTCTCCATGAAACAAGAACATACATTCAGTTATAGTTTTTTTCACATTCCCTATATTGTCTCCAGATACATCAGTACAATGTATCTAGGAACACATTGCGCACAAACAAATTATTGCAAAAAGAACCAAATAGAATGTTTTAATATTATTATTACACATAAATATGCTGAGATGTGCAGCTTTACAAAAAGAGGAACATTGACAATGTCAAATCCAAAAGAAGAGACCAATATTTCAAACATGAAGTGTTCCTAAGTATAATATGTACGAGGTATGGCCACTAAACTTAATTTTGGGAGACACGAATTTATGACGCTTCATGCGATTTGAAAACGCAATAAATTGTGCATTCACAACCCTATGCACGAGTGGAAGGCCAAATATATTTTCTTTCATATAGCATTTAATTTGTATTTGCAATTGATCTAAAAATATTTAAATCGTTCACTTCCCCACATTAATTTCCATATTGACCTTTCGGCAGATTACTATTGTCCCGTTAAGGACAGCACTAGCCTGATAGGTGGAATACTGTTTTTTATGACACATAAAAGAAAGTATCTGCATAAACAGTTTCATGCGTTTTCACACACAATCTGTGTGTCTTAAACATGTCGACGCGGCTCCCTGAAGTATTTCATTTTTTGTGAGTGTAAATTTTATTTAGCCACGAATAAAAAGGTTCCGTAACACTGTACTGTTCAAATGCTCTTTACAGGCCGAAAATAACGCGGACGTTAAATGCGCCTTCACGACCACCGTCCGTTAGAAACAGTGGAAACAAACGATTTTCAGTTCAAGATGGAAGACGAGTTCTCCTACTCCAAGAAAATGTATTTCTTATTTTTATTACTGTTTCTTATTAGTAGGTGACATGGCCAATATCACAAACAAGGGGCTTATGATTATAAAGCTTGGATAACGCGTCTGCTATTTGCTCTACATCGGCCTAATGTCGTTAATAGTACTTACAATATGAGGGGTAAAAGTGGCATTGCATTTTGGGAATAGGTTGCGACCCGAGGTGAATAGGCAGAGTTGCGCTATCCTACGATCAAATAAAATCACTTTTACCACGTGTGCCAAACCACTTTTTTGGCAGTCATACTGCCAAAGTGACTTTCATTTTATTTTAATTTAAGTATATACAAATCACTTACCAATGAATTAAGGTAATTGGTAACTGATACGGTCACAAGAAAGTACTGTGTTTCTCTATTTATTTACTTGGCTGTCCGGGTGACGACGCGTCCATGGCTCGGCACCTTCGCCATAGACGCGGCGTCGCCCGGACAGCCTAGTAAATACTGACTCCGGCCGCGGAAGCCTACGCTCTCACTTGTGTTTCTCTGTTCGACTTACAGATTTATCTGAACACTTGTGCATCGGCGCACGTTTAGCACTAGTACTAAAAAATGAACTTTAGCACGCTGTCCATGCCCTGAGAGAAACGCATTTCTGGTGGCTGTTGAAAAGAGGGAGTTTTTGCACGCCATAGCAATTGACTGTAATCTCGATATTCTTTGCATGCGCAAATGAACAAAAGTGATGCGAAACTTCAATTACGAATGCGCAGATCGATTGTACATTTGATTGCTTTAACGTTGAAGGGTGCGAATGCTCCCTAAAATACGGAGTTTGTGCACGCCATAACGTCAGCAATATTGATCTTCTGCACATAGGCAGTAGCACTAAAATGGTGCGAAACTTGAACTGAGCATGCGCGAAGATCGAAAGTGCTTTATCGTTCGAGGGTGCAAAACCTCCCTAAAATAGGTTTGTGCACGCCAAAACATCAGCACTATCGATCTTATGCGCATGCGCAAATGCACTTAAATGATGCGAAACTTGAAGATCGAAAGTGCTTTACCATTCGATGTGGCATTAACTCCTTATTAATAGGGCGTTTGTGCCACCTCGAACGTAAAGCAATTAAAATCTTGTGCGCATGCGCAGATGCACTAAAATGGTCCGAAACTAGGAACTGTTCATGCGCCGAAGATCGATAGTGCTTTAACATCCAAGGGTGCAAAACTCCCCTTTAATAGGGAGTTTGGGCACGCCATAACGTCAGCACTATCGATCTTCTGCACATGCGCAGATGCACTAAAATGTTGCGAAACTAGGAACTGAGCATGCGCCGATGATTAATAGTGCTTTAACGTCCGAGGGTGCAAAACTGCCCTAAAAAAGGGGAGTTTGTGCACGCCATAACTATCGGTCTTCTGCACACGCCAAGATTCACTAAAGTGGTGCTAAATTTAAACTGCGCATGCGCCGAAGATCGAAAGTGCTTTACCCTTCGAGAGTGAGAAACCTCCCTAAAATGTCCTTGGCGTATGTGTCGCGCAGGCAAGAACCCGCGGCCGCTGTGCGCCCGCGTGCCGCGCATCCCCGAGGCGCGCATCTGCTGGCGCCTCTACAACGTCTACTTCATCGGGCCCAACCTGCACGCGTGCACGGCGGCGCATGTGTCGTGGCGCGGCTTCGTGCTGTGGGAGGCGTCCTTCAACTGCTTCCGCATCGGCGCCAACGGCGTCGCAACGCTCACCCCGGAGGTGCGTCGCGCGCAGCGCAACCCTTTTCACAACCGCCTCCCCCGTCCAACTTCTTTTAGTGTCCGCGAAGAGGAAAGAATCCATTACCAGAAGATGCTTGTATCACGATGTAGTACCCGCGGAGAGGAAAGAATCCATTCCTGGAATACGCATGTATCGCGAGTGGATGTAGTGCCCGCGGAGAGGAAAGAATCCATTACCAGAAGACGCTTGTATCGCGATGTAGTGTCCGTGGACAGGAAAGAATCCATTACTGGGAGACGCATGTATCACGAGTGGATGTAGTGCCCGCGGAGAGGAAAGAATCCATTACTGGAATACGCATGTATCGCGAGTGGATGTAGCACCGTGGGTTTGAAGTGTTAAACTAGGCAGCTGAGTAACTGCTTTTATAGAAAGATCAGACCAAGCAACAAAAAGGAAAGTAATATTGGTTTTAACTATGATGAAATAATTATATGAGACGTCATTGCGAACAATTCTATTATAAGAGCAGCTTTCGATGGCTGAGACCTCATCATCATCATCATCATCATCGTCATCATCAGACTCATTATTTCATTGTAAATGCCAACGAAAACTCACCATAATACCAATATTTAACTATGATATTTAATGAATGAGTTACCACTTACATTGCGTAATTTTAAAAGACTTAATATGCCTGTAACAAGTATTATATTTTGGGGTACAGATCTCGTAACGTAAAAGAAAATGTGCACCAAATACACGTCAAATACAGTTTTTAACTGCTTTTGACGTTTAATATATTTAAAAAGGATTTTTATATACATCGTTTATATACATTCACAAATCGATGATTTATAAAGTCTAAATCCACGGACTTCGTTTAGGTAATAGATTCACATTCACACACTTGCCCGCAGTTGGTCGTCGAACACCTTCGATGGATGAATTGCAACTCGCACAAAAAAGTACACGAACAAATGGCGGCAGATAAGCGTTAATTCCATTAATTTTAAGAAAATATTAACATTTAGTTTCTATGGAACAAAAATATTTAATTACCGCTAGTAACTGCGAAACTGAGGCCTACTACATTTCCTTAAAGGAAAGAAATCGATTGGGTGGAAAGCTAATATAACTTTTTAAGCGAAAACTTTTAAACTGGTAGAATATTATGATTAATTTTGAAGGTGGACCGGAGAGGACTCTGGCATTAACTAACGTCACTTCAGTGCCTCTGACCGGGAGATCGAAGGTTCGCGTCCCAGTGACAGTGGTAGGATTTTCGACGTTAGCTGGAAAGCTGGGTCGAGTTCTGACGCTGACGGACGAGAATTCTAGTGGCCGGCTGCCCTGATCGGTAGTTTTCCGTGGTTTCACCAACCAGACGAATGCCAGAGCAATACCCTAACAAACGGGCCACGGACCGTGCGCATTCTTTCCTTCATCTTCCTTGTCCTGTCCTCCCCCCTTACACACACACACACACACACACATGCACTATACTATCACGCATACCGGGAGCTTATCTCGGCTAGAGTGGTGCCCCCGCTGGTGGGAGATTCCTGGTTGGGGAAAACCCCCACCAGCCGACTGTAGGTTGGAGCCAAATCTCACCGAGGGAATCAGCGAGGGAAGGCCTCTGCCACCTCTCGTTGAAAATACATGCACTTCACTTAGGGGACTAATGACCTTAGCAGTTGACGTGCTCGGCATCACTACCAAAAGTCTTTCTTTCTCCCCCTAGGACGGCGGTGGGTTACCACAGCTCGGAGGCGCCGGCGGCGGAGGGGGCGGCGGCGACAGCGATTACGACGAGTACGACGATCCGGAAGACGAAGACGACGATGATGATGACGACGACGATGACGACGACGACGACGTCTTCCGACTCGCGCCGTTATTTCTCGGGAAATCAGAACTGCCAGTAACGCTCAAGAATAACACGGGCTAGATGCAATGTGATGTGAAGTTGAATACTTTTTCGCAAAACAGATACATCAATATTGTTTAGTGCCATTTATTTCAGACTTTTTGATGTGTGGGATATCTTCTCGATGGAGTCCAATTATCAACTGAAGGAAAATTATGTATCTTCCTTTCAGAGATATTTGTATATCCTATTTAAGTGTCCTCAAGGCATGTACACAAGACTGTAGAATGAAGTCGGAATTTGTACATTTTGTTAAGACAAACGCTGCTCTCTGAAAAAAATTCGCAAGTATCACGGAAATTGACCGTATTAGATGTTGCAGATGATGTTAATGGATTTCTATTCACAGAAAACAAGCGTTATTTATTTAATTTATTTTACATTTCTTTATTATATTGAAATTTAATTTGAAAAATATAAACATTTTAAATGTACCGTTTTTTATTTCATATACTATTTTTCCTTTTGCCCTTTCGGGTTTGAAAATTGCAATGTAATTTTGTTGGATTCTGGATTACTGTTTAACACGAGTTAACGAATATTAAAATAATCCGCCAAAAATGTTATGAATAATTAGTACATCAACTGTCTCGGTTATAAAACAAGCCTTTTTGCACAATAATACAACACATGTATTATTTATAAAAATTGTTTTATGTGAACATACAATATTTTCATGAAAACAAAGTATAACATATTTTTTAATGTTATATGTAAACATCCCTTTTCCGGATGAACATAATCTATCTCAACATATAAGGTGTTGCTTGAAAGCTGAAGTCCCCGATGACTGCCACTTTAATGCTTGTAGGCCTTTATGCAGTTTAAATATTAATAATAAATTTTTTTTGGAATGTCCACATCAAGCACCATCTGGCGGGACTATAAGCAATCAGTTCTGGTGGTTCCATGGAAGCGAAGTCGCAGCGCATCTTTTGCGCGCAGTGTTAGATTGCGCAGTTAGTTCAATGCCGTTTGGAGTTGCATTTGCGTTTTCCAATCTGTGTTTCCACTTCACTTCTGAATTGGTGAGTAATTTTCAGCGTGATAGCAATGGCATTTATTGGCGGTAATGGTGAAACGGTTAGCGTATCGGACTGTTAGACCCAAGTTCAAACCTGATCGAAGCCGTGGATTTTTAAGGGCGAAAACATGCTTCGTACGCCTTCTTTCAGAGAGGAAGTAAAGCCGGATGTCCCATGTTAGTAGATTTACTAGCATGTAAAAGGGTCTCAAGCCTAAATGACGCCTCTGAGCTAAATTCAAATCGCCTGTTTCTCACCCAAGAAATACCTCCTTTCTCCGCTAGTGGGTGAAAGGAACGTAGCGAAATTTGCGTGGTCAGACGTAAGAGTGGGCTTCATAGCCCCAGTCTCACCACGTAAAATAAGGCATCAATTCAATTCAATTCAATTCAATTCAATGGTGGTCGTAGAAAACATGGCAGGGTAAGAGCGCGCTGAGGCGACGTAGCAAAGGACGAGAAGTGTGGAAAGGAGCAGAGTGGATTTGCGCAGTTCGGCATAAGGGAAGGCAAGCCAGAACGGGGATAGACTTTAATTCTTTCCCTGTCTGAACGATAAACAAATACCCGGACGAGTAAAACCGAATTCGGTCTTAAAACTCCCCATGCTATTTAATCGCACGGGATTCCACTTATTATTTTATTTAAGTAACCACCCGATAGTGATTTTGACAAGATTTTCCTTAATGAACTTTGGGTAAAACAAAGTTCGATTGCTTCTCCTGGATATATGGCCAGCCATTTGTACTTGGTCTTTCACCGTAAATTTGTCATTTGCCCAGTTTCATCTCCGATAGTTTCACATCGATATAGTGGCAACGACTTCTGTAATTAAGACACAGTTGTGGCGTGCAAGGTGATAGTAGAGGGAGATTAGACAATGTTCAATAGAATGTTGAACATTGTCTAATCTCCCTCTACTATCACCTTGCACGCCACACCTTGTTTGAACTAACTACACCTTGTTTGAACTAATAAAGCGAAGTAACTAAATAGTAATTGAATTGAATTGAATAAATAAAAATGAATTAATGTGTCTCAGAACAACTTTCTCTCTTAGCAATACTATTTATTTACAATTATAGTCTATACTGAGTAATAAAAAGTAAAATAATATTAATTTGAATTCAAAAGTTACCAATTGTACTCTATGATTATGGAAGACTAAACGTGGTTGTAATAAGTATTGTATATCAGCTTCTAGATCAATGACCCTCATCTCGATCATTTTCGTCCAGTTTCACCAGAAGAGATGGCTCAGGGCATCACTGCAGTCCCTCTAACAGGGAGTTTCGAGTCTCGACGGTGGCAAGAATTTCGTCACTAGCTTGACAGATAGGCTAGCGTGCACACACTAAATGCACTGCCCTACCACACAATTTAATTTACCGCTTTCCAAATCTACAGGCTATTTGCCTCTTAAATACGTCTCGTGTGGATACGTATACATGGAGTAATACATAGAGGATAGACAACGGTACATAATGATGCGGAAAATCGATTTTGTGATTTCAACGGAAATATACTTTTTGGATGCCGTCCTCTGATACCACACATGTGATTTCTTCAAAACGTCCGTCCGTCCGTCCATCTGTGTGTCCGTCTCGCCGTTCGACTTGCCGTTTCGACTTGCTGAGTAGAAAGAATTGAAATGCTGCAGCGGAAAACAGCGCTTTTTTTTACATAAAAACTCATCCTTTGGGATTCTGACACCGAAAATTGGATATTTCTTTTATTTTTATCTTACTGAAACTTGCTTTGTCACTTGGCGAAATTGCTATGGTCATATAGAGGCCTCTTTAATTTAATATTGGTTTTATAACTTTGGGTTAACGGTAACGAAACACGCATACGTACACAAACATACATACACATACACACACATACATACATACATACATACATACATACATACATACATACATACATACATCCGTGCCCGGAGCGGGATTCGTACATTCGACCCTTCAAGGCAGCCACGGCCCTTCAGCCTCAGGCACCTCGGGTATCCAGCCCGGCTGGATAATTCTTTCTCTTGTATTGTAAGTATTAAATAACTTCCTCTAACACGTTGTGTTCTCAGAATCCATGGGTTGTGAGTGTCCGTTACGGAAAAAAAGGTTTCCAGCGAAATGTCTACCTGCCCGTTCGCCCACATGTGGACAACGCTAGCGATTACAGGATTTTCTTTAAATCTTGTGGTGCTACAACAGAACGTACTTTTACGTATGATTTAAAACTTTTGTAATTCTTGAAAATTCAGACAGTTCAACAAAAATAAACCTTTGACATTCCTTTAGGCGTCTCTTGTTCTATTTGGGGGGAAAACATAAGAAAAATTTGAAGCAATTTTGGAGAAGATGTTTTTTTATAAATTGCATTATCTTCAAGAAGAAATTAAGTGACAACTCTTTTTTTCAAAAAAATGTACACCTTTTTAAAACTAATATTTTTTAGAACAAAATCCATTTCAGAAATCTCAGTCTTCAAATGTAGTGTTGAAATGTTAACCTTTTGCAACTTTTAAAAATACCAAGCGGTCGCTGTAAATGGAACCAGCACCAATTTTTGACCGTCCTTAGATACATAAGAGAAGAAAATTCGAAGAAAACATACATAACCGTATTTGCAAAAATAATTAAATGACCCAAAACACAAAATAACGCAAAACTACTCATATTTTCAAACAATTGCACACAATCTTATTTCAGAAGCTGTCTTTGAAAAACACATGTTGGAATAATAAGAGCCCGAATGGATTCATCTCTGGAATCCAACTCGACTGAAATCCAACCTTTTTCGGGAGCTGCCTTTAAAAAACAGATGTTAAAGAATAGAGCCCGAATGGATTCATCTCTGGAATCCAACTCGACTGGAAGAAGGCAATTCCATACCGCAGAAGCATTTGCATGGAACGACAGCGAGGTCAGAGACCCGAGGCGGAGCAGTTGTTCTTCTTCCTCGTGCCTAACGAGCAGACAAAACGAGCATCGCGAAGGAGGGCGATAAACGCGAGTCGCATGCAACACACGGCGGGACGGCGCGGCATTCCTAACAGTACCCGGCGGCGAGGGAGGCGGCGGAGCGCGAATCGACGCCAAAGTCGCGACGCGGGCTCAGATTCACGCACTCTTACACGCGCGCTCGCCGCCATGGCCGCCTGCGCCGCGCCGCCGCCCCCGCCCCCGCTCGTGCTGCTGTTGCTGCTGGTTGCGCTGATGGGCACGCTTCCGCTCCCCGCTTACGCCGCCAGCGCCGCCGACGGCGACACGCCGCGACGCGACGCCGACCTCAAAAACGCAGAAGGCCTTGAAAAACATGGGGCGCGGCCCGAAGGAGAGAAGGTGGACCCAGGTGAGTTAGCGAATGAGTTTCTGGTTCGGGAGGTGTTTAGCGGGAAAGATAATTCGAGGGAGAGCCGTGTGACTTCTGTACAGTTTGTCTTTTTGGTTGGCTCCATATACAAGCGGGTTGTAGAAATATAAATCGCTTTCTGTTATTTTGGTTTGTTAACAAAGTGATGAGACAAAAAAAATATTTCTTGCGAAAATAACGTGGATCTCAAATACTCTTACCGGACATATATAGGAGGAAGAGCGGCGCTCAATCATAATTACGATTATTGTAAGATTTGTGACATAAATGACACCTAAAATATTAGTCCATCCTGTTTTATTTTCAAGATAGGTAGGCAGTTACGTGTTATTAAGTGATTGAATTCACATTAATTAAAGAAAAAACGGTACTGTCTTTTTCGATTGCACAGTACAAGCCCAATAATCAATACCACTCATTCTGTCTTTCATATTCCGCGATACTACACGTGATGCCACTACGTAAGAGGATGCTTATGAACGCATAACTGGTAAATATATCCTGCTCAGAGAAAAAAAGCTTTTTAAGCAAGCAATGTCACGGATGAAAGAAAGCAATTTGAACATTTCGGCATTTCTTTTATCTTTTATCCTTCAAGAAAGTGTGATCGTTTCACACAAAACGACAATTTCTTTGTAATAAATAACGATTTTCAAAATTAAGTAACTACACTTCATGTAAGATTAATAAAAAATTACCCCTAATTAATATTTTATTAAGAATAATTAATACTTATTTACGTATCTAATATTATTTATTATTTCACTCGTCTCGTCCACCTGCCTCGACCAGGGCGGCCCACAGGAGTACGAATGCTACATCGCAATGTTCTCACAACCAAATGGTGTAAGGCAACGAATAAAATACCATTACTTTATATTTTAAACAATATAGTAGCATTATATATGGAAATTCCCCCTCCCTTTTGATGTAGATTTTTGTTAAATTTTAATTGAAAAAGTTAAATTCATTTATCATTAATAACTATATAATATAATGTTATACGTAATTTATTTTTAATAGTGATGTATTAAAAATGGAAATGAATTGGTCAAAGCGAAGAAGAGGTGAAGTTTGCACACTTCAGTAAAACGACCTCTTATTTATTTTCCAATGGAGAGTTACCGAGTCAATAATATTAATTTCCATGATTTTTTTGATAGACAAAAATAATAAAATAATTTTTTGCTTCTTTTGTAAGTAGAAATTTAAAACAAACCTTTAAAATAGAAAACAATCAGTGAAATGATATTATATTTGGATTTCATGTCCATAAAACAAGCTGTTATAAATCGTAGGGCTCCTGAATGTGAAGCTTCCTGTATTACGCACAATTTCATTTTGTAAATATACCACAGTTAAGTAAATCAATTTTGACGCAATCCACAGATTCCTAAATAAATAGGCAAGACAATGGTAAGATTTCAATGAAGAGAGACTTGTTTTGCTTCTGGACATAAATATACATGGAATTACTATACGCATGTTTTGTTGAGCAACCCTTTTAGCTAGTAATGGTAGTAGTATGGCTAGGGTGTGTAACTATTTTGTACGCAATACAAAAAATATCAGTTCGTTTAACGACGCAAATAAGTTTTCTATAACTCGAGAGCAAAAATATCGTAGTTTCCAAATGTTGCTAACCTCGCTTTTTTTTGAAAATTTAGTTCATCATTCAACTATGTATAGTACAAATATAGAGGAGAATAGAGATATTCAACTATTTATAGTACAAAAATAGAGAAGAATAGAGATATACAATTATTTATAGTAGAAATATTGAGGAGAATATAAATATTCAACTATTTATAGTACAAAAATAGAGGAGAATAGAGATATACAACTATTTATAGTACAAAAATAGAGGAGAATAGAGATATTCAACTATTTATAGTACAAATATAGAGGAGAATAGAGATATTCAACTATTTATAGTACAAATATAGAGGAGAATAGAGATATACAACTATTCATAGTACAAATATAGAGAATAGAGATATTCAACTATTTATAGTACAAAATTAGAAGAGATTCTGGAAATCTAGAAAATGTGCGCAGATAGAACTCCTCCCCCATACGTCACAGAGAGATTTTACTGTTCTTTGACGAATTAAATCTAATCAAATGAATTCTCGGCTATCCAGGAGACGCCGCGTCGTTGGCTGGGAGGCCGACGTTTCGCCTGGCATGACGCAGGCTTCCTCAGGGCAGTGACGAGGACTGAGGAAGCCTGCGACCTGGATAGCCGAAAATTTATGGATTCGAGCCGCGGAAGCTCACGTGTACATCTAATGAAACGAAGCGAAGCGTGTGCATGGGCGTGGCCCTGCTGAGTGGTGTGTGCGCGCGCGCAGGGATCCAGTTCTTCCGGCCGGGGCCCGCGCACAAGCTCTGGCCCTTCGACGGCCGCATGCCCTGCACCTGCGAGGGCTTCGGCTGCGGATGCTGCGCGCAGATGGTCGTCTCCAGCTTCAACTTCAACCGAACAGGTCAGGGCAGGTCAGGCGCTCCTCGCGCTCACCCACAAAGCGACTGCTGCGGCGGTTCAGTCATTATTCTCAAATATTGGGACCGGGAGGTCCTAGGGTTTAGTTACAGTCCCGACGGTGCCAAGATTTTCAACACAAGCTCTGGGTCGAATACAGGCGCTCTCTGTCTGGAGGAGAATTCTATCGGCCGACTACTCTGACCACTGTCACTCTTGTCACTGCAGGGCCTTTGACCGGGAGGTCTTGGGTTCGAGTTCCGACGTTGGCAGGATTTTCGACACTTGCCAGATGGGTCGAATTCGGTCGCTGTCTGGAGGAGAATGCTAGCGGCCGACCACTCTGATCGGTAGTTTTCCGTGGTTTCTCCGATCAACACCAGCCGAAAGCCGGAGCAGTAACCCAAGAAACGGACCTCAGACCGCGCGTGATCTTTCCTTTCCTATCCTCAGCCCTTACACACACACACACACACACACACACACACTCTTAAAAAGCATGCACCACACATATCGGAAGACCGTTCGGGAGCTTACAGCTTGTCCCGGCTAAGGCAATGCCCCGCTGGTGGGAGATACCTGGTTGGGGAAAACCTTGCTAGCCGACGTGAAGTTCGGTGCGGAATTTGAGATCTGGATTCGATCCAGTAAGAGAAGATCACCACCGCCTCTCAAGGAAAACACATGCGCTACACTTACGGGACTAATGACCCTAACAGTTGACGCACTCGGAATCACTAATAATTCTACAGTATTATAATATTGTAAATATTAGCACTGTTTTAAATATAATAGTTTCTAGTAAAAATGGTTACGTATTTAAACGAGTCATTCTGTAACGTTGGAGAGGTATTGTGAGTCTAATAGTAATAATTTGTCATACGGTAAGAAAACTTTGGGGAGTAATGGACAGGTTGACAATGCAACAGACTTTGTTAGAGTCATCCAGGATATGAGTTCGGTCAAGAGAAAAGGTTTGTAAAAAACTGCATAAATTTAAAAAAATATTAATATTTTGATGATATATTGTGACAGAATTGATATAAAAAGTGGTGTTCTTGGGAAAAGACCTTGATACAGGCAGCAGCAAAATTATTTGCTTCAGTAATTTTTACAATAAAACTAAGTAATTGAAAAGAAGTATCTGTACAATAACTTTCATTAGAAGAAATTCAAGAGAAGTCAGAAGCAGCGAAATCATTTAAGGGTTAATAGAAGTGTATTTACTGAACCAGGCGAAGAATCCTGACGCCAGTGAGAAAGTAGGGCCAAATTGATCCGCTAGTTATTATAGCTATTTAAAGCACTACTTAATTGCAAAAATAGTTGATTATAAAGATGCTAATAAATCATCTAATACATAGACCTCGTATTTCTGGACAAATACCTATTTAGTTCCTTTAGAATGTTGTGAAAAATAATTGCAGATGTTCACAAATCATGAAAATATAATTTTACCGAAAGCATCTAATAGTGCCAAAAATGTCTTAAAAGGACTGTTGATGTCTATTTTAATATATTTTTGCCTAAAACGAGTAATTTTGAAGAATTACCATATTTTAATTAGGATAATGATTTTTGAAATTTGTTTTACGGAAACGCAAATACATTACTGCTGTCTCCGATCAGCACGCACTTCTTAGGCAATTTCACCCATTCCTGATGCAGCTGCGCTGTTGGCAGGTTGAGACTTACCGCTGCGGCGCGTAGTCTTCGTAACCCAGAAGAGGGCACACGTCAGGCAAAAGCCTACCACCGGAAAGGTGAAACTCACAAAGGACGGCCCAATGGTTAAATGAGTAGTGTACAGTAATTTGTGTATGTGTGTATACGACGGGGTAAGAAGTTCCAGAAAAAGTAGGCATGTGAAATGTGACTAAATTTAAGTTTCTTTCTATAAATCACTGTCAATGGAAGTCATTTTCAAGTTTCAAAATTATTTTTAAAGATAAAAGTCAGCCTTACTTTTGAAAATTTGGAGAAAATATTGATTATATACTATACGGCTGATTGTGAATGTGAATAAAATAATAAGCTAATAGTCTCTCCAACAAATGTCAAAATATGTAATTTTCCTGCGTAATAAATGCCAAATTCAATCCGTCTGTGAGCAGTATTAGAGATCAGAAACATAACTTTTCTATCTAATGTTCTTTTGCCTGGATTAGCCATTTTGTAATCTATTTAAAGTGTTTAAAATGTCACATTTAATATCTAATAGTACCCAATTTCATAATTTAATTACCTTTTTTATGCCTAAATCATAACTTTTTTGTGCCTAAAATTCCGAAGTCTACTAATACAAAACACAACCTATAATCCATTCTTTAAATACCTCAGACTAAAGAAATAAAGTTGAAAAATAACTAAGGAGAAATAAAGCGAGCGGAACGTGACCTGTTGCTAAGGAGATCACTTCTCCGGCATTCACCTCGAATAAGAGAAAGCACGAAAACGACCTATCAGAGCAGTCTGCTTCTAGAATTCTCATTCATACAGTGGCAGCATTCAACAGCTCTTTAGCTGCTAGGATTTAATGAGAGAACTTACAGGAGTAGCAACTACAGGCAGCTTGTAACGGCGGTGGGGTAAGTTAGGGAATGGAACTTACGCCCGAGTTCGTGTAGTTCAAATTCGTTTAATTTGGATCGAAGTTGTGGATAGTTACAGGCGAAAAAATTCTTCACGTCTTCCTTTGCCGGGCATGTAAAGCCGGTTATTGTCGTGCTGTATATTTGCTGCTTGTAAAAGATCCTCAAGCCTAAAAGAAACGTCTGAGACAAATTCGTCCGAGCAGTGGCGAATTTACCATTTTCGAGCTAAAATATTTTTGAGCTCTCCCTTTTCACTGCCAACTATAACATTTTTGAGAATGGATATTTTAGTCACCCAGGGGCGGGTCTAGAGGCAAATTTTGGGAGAGGGAATTAAAAAAGTTTTAGTCGAATGTGTCATTACTGATTTTGTAAAATTTCACAGGGTACACTCAGCCCATGTTGAGATACGATTCTATTCGTTTTAATGAATATCGGAAAATATTTTTGCTTGAAATTTTCGTTACAGTTAAAATCAATATTTACTAAAACATGGAAGGGGGGATATCCCTCATTTCCCTCCCCGTGGATCCGCGCATGAATTACTGCAAGATATGGCTACACTGATACAATTAGCTAGCACGCAATACACATCACAATGGAACGCACGCTGAATAAAAGTGAAATTAAAATATAGAAGTTGAAAGATTAATAATAGAATAATATATATTTTTCACGTTTTGTCTTCATGTACCTTTACTGATATAGACAGTTACATTTTGTGCTGTTTAACACACCCACACATGTGTGTACATGTAAACTTTCCGTATGTCATGTCGACGAACCTTCTACGATATTTCCAACTAATAATAATACTTCAAATAATAACAATTTATTGCTGAAAAAGAGACGTCGTGCGTGAGGAGGGGTGTGCCGCAGGGTGCATGAACCTGACGTACGAGCCCTACGAGTTCGCAGTGGTGGCGCGCCTCTTCTTCGGGGAGACGATGCTTTACGAGCGGAGCTTCTCAGGTGAGTCCCATTCTTCACCTCTTCACTGCAATACAGCCTTCAACGGCCTTTGTAATAAATAACACCCTCGCATTTTATGTTTATAATAGTCAAAATTGTATGATTGTATACTTTAGTTGTGATAACGGAGCATAAATAGATGATATGAGGTGATAAAAGAATATAATTAAGTTACGAGCAGAGGACGAGGTCTCGTGCCTCCTCCCGATGTCTCTCTAGAAGTCCCCACAGTAAAATACTCTTACGTTTACTTTGCTTAAGTAAAAAATCCAGAAAAATATTAACACGGCTAAATATCTGCTATCAAACGCGTTATTAAGACAGATCTCAACTTAATGTAAATCCGCCCTTTCCCCTCTGCAAGTTGGAAACGAAATTCATAAATACAATAACTGCTAGCACTGCTAGCACTGCTAAAGCACAATGCTAGACTCTAGCACTGCTAGTACTGCTAGTAATGAACGAGTACTGTTACAACTAGCAGATTCTCTCGCCATATTTTGATGCAAAGGTACTCACAAATTTTCGAAAATTGTATAGGACTATTTAAAAATCTATCTTTAAGAGCAGATATCATCAATGGAAGAAATCTCTATCTTCATAATTCCAGTTGTAGGAAGATGCCGAAAAAATTTTGAACTTCCGCAATTTTCGAAAAATCAGGAATACGAGACCGCACTAATATGAGACCTGTACCATTCTCTAAAACATCCTTCACGCTATCTTAAAAAAATCAAAATAGAGCCATTTTTTGGAAAATTTGTCCTAGAGGCTAGGACAAAATAGGGCTAGGATAGGGGAATATCAATTTTGGAGAAAATTGGTTATCGTTCAGACGCCCAGTACCTTAAAACATATTTTCTTGCATTTGTGCCTCAGAGTAGAATTATTATCTGCTAGCACTGGCTACTGGCATTTTAGATTTCATGGGATTACCTGATGTACAGAATGTTCGCGAGGATTCATTCTCGGTCGACCAAGATCACCTCAGTTTTACTCATCCATACAACTAATTTGCAACTGGAAATAACACGAGAACGCAACTTTCCTCTATGATCGCACACTAGTTGCTAGTTGGAACTCAAGAGTTTAGGTTCTGATGACCACCTAATTCGCATATCTCGTTCTAGCGTAGAGGTACTGACGAGAGGCTGACATCGCTTAGCATTTAGTACCGGAGCACTCAGACAGGTCGGCATTAAAGGCGCGATATCGGTGTCGATGTTTTCAAAATGTCCATGTTTTTGATTTTTTGAAGCTGAGGTTTTTTCCACATTGATGTTTTGTTTTCGGCATTTTTACTAGAATTATATTCTATTTTTAATGAAAAACGAATCATCACAATAAAAATCTTTAATAATTTTGCGATATCCTTAATTTAACATTCTTCAGACTAAAGTGCCGAGGAGTACAGGTAATGAAAATAGAGATTTCGTCTACAAATTAAGTTCATATAATTTTTAATTATTTAATCAGATAATCAAAGTTTCGTTAAAATTGTCCTGGCCACTTTTTTAAATGTTTTGTTAGTTCAATCTGATTTTAAAACAAATATACGCAACCACCATCAAATTACCCGCCCCCCAGTTAACAGTAATGGTTACTAATGGAGTTTTAAAAAGATCTACATTTAAAATAATTATTTTTTGGGGGCAATATAATACGGGATTCCAGTCCAGGAGTCTTGGGTTCGAATCCCGGTCGGGGTGATTAATTCTTGTAACAAATCTAACTACTCTTCTAACAAATGTAATTATCGATGTTTCAATTTTTAATTTCGATGTGTAGAAATATGTATGCTTTGCTGTCGTGTCCGCAGGCAAGAACCCTCCGCCGGCGTGCGTGCCGGTGCCCGTGCCGTACGTGCCGAGCGTGGACTTCTGCGTGCAGTTCTTCGACATCTACACGCCGGGCCGCAACCTGCACCTGTGCATGGACTGGCTGGCGCGGCTGCAGCGCGCCCCGGTCGTCGTGCTGCACTTCGACTGCATGCGCATGGGCAGCGACGGCATCGCCCTGCTCAAGCCAGAGGACGGCGACGGCCTGCCGCCGTCCACGCCCGCGCCCTCGCCCGCGCCGCCCGCGCCCCCGCCCGAAGCCCCGCCCGACGACATCTACGACGAGGTGGCGCCCGGGCGGAACAACACGCTGCGCGACGCCGACGCCGTCGACCCCCAGGACGAGGGCGATGACGAGGGCGAGGGCGAGGGCGAGGACGGCGCTGCTTCCAACTCCACCGCTCCAAGTCCTCTCCCCGAGCATCTCACTGAGTCTGCCCCAGATATACTCGCTCGCGAAGGATCAGTCACAAATACGCCACTAGAACCCCATAATTATACAAAACAAGAAATCGAAGATAAAAGCTCCAATTCGAGCGAAACTAGCTGAAGTTAAAAAACTGACATCAAGAATAGAATTTCCTAGTGCCATATTCTTCTTTCTATTGAAAATTTATTTTAGTTAAAATGTTGAAGAAAAATAGCCAGCTCTACCGTTCCAAGTCCTCTCGCTGAGCACCTCACTGAGTCTGCCCCTGATACACGCGCTCCCGAAGGATCAGTCACATCCTATCTTCCTATAGTCCTATATCCTATAGTCACAGCTTATCTTCCTTCAAAACCGAAAGTCGATGGTATAAGTTCCAATTCGAGCGAAACAAGCTGAAGTTACAAACCGTCATCATGAATATAATTTCCTGGTATGTATCGTGTTCTAATTTTTGTATGTATTGTGTACTTCTTTTAGTGTGAATATCCAATAAAAATATTTTTATGAATTTTCTTTTCAGACTTCCCTCTCTTCTCATTTAAATATTCGTAGTTTCAGCTAGTTAAAGATTCGATTGCTTCGTCTGGCGACATCTACGATGAGGTGGCGCCCCGCAGGAACAACCTACCACCCGCAATGCTCACAGAGGAAAATGTATTCTAGTAGTACCATAAAATGTTTAGTATTATACCGTGTGGCCCACCTAAGATGTTCCCTTCAATTTTCTCCTGAACCGTTGCAGATACTGAGATGCGCTTTTCACTATAACTACTATATGCAAGGGGCACATATAGCCATGTATAATATTATTCTATTGCATTTTTTATTGCAGAGATATTGACCCAGGGTGTAGTCTTAAAGAACAATTCGCGGGTTTTCGTGAGCTCCTTCGCACATTGCATCACTACATTTACCGCAGGGTCGACGCAACGGAAGGGAATGGCCTCGCCGCATATCACCCGAAATTTCTCGTTCAGATTGCGGAAACCAGCAGTCGGTGTGCGTCTTTAAAACTCTTAATTTCTCGAAAATTTTGTTTTATAGCATAAGGCGATATGCATATTTATGAACTCGTCTCTTCACGCTTGTTATGATGAGCTAAAAATATCTATAGGGTTCTATTTAAAAAATCGATGTTGGGTCAATATCTCTGCAATAAAAAATGCAATAGAATAATATTATGCATGACCATATGTGCCCCTTGCATATAGTAGTTTTAGTGAAAACCGCATCTCAGTATCTGCAACGGTTCAGGAGAAAATTGAAGAGAACATCTTAGGGGGACCACACGGTATACTTTTAGTGTGAAATCTATAAAAAATTAGCTTAATGGAATGTATTTCCAGTCTTCACTCGTTTTTAGGACCAACTGCAATGCGACTATATTGTTAGTGTGCCGCGATCGTGGAAAATTCTGCTCTACCGACGGGCCCTCGCTCGCTGGTGGAGTCCATAAAATACAAAACGCAAATGTGAAGTATTTTGAATACTCCCTCCCCCACAGTAACGCACCCGTATCGCGCGCTTGAACACCCCTAAATAATGAGGTAAGTTTAAGACCCGCCCCCTCCACTTACAAGAAATAAAAATAAATTATAACACAGAAAACAAAATTTGTATTAATTATATTTATGTTCTATTTTAAAATTTATGATAATTAAAGCCAGAATTAATAATCGAAGCTGACTAAATGTAACAACATTGGGAACAAGTACTATGTGAAGGAAGGACACCCTGACGTGAAAATTTGTTACAAGCCGTGCACATATTGTGGATAATATATATGCGACAATCTACTGCACCAATTTAATTGGATTCTACAATATACGATTAGATCGTTTTGAATATTTTCTTCGTAATCTTATAGATTCCATAAAAATTATGAAAATATATTTCCATTTATTGTTAAAAATTTCAAAATTACTTTAAATTCTTTTTTTAAATAAATTAATGTTTTGGTATAAGACATAAAAATTAATAATTTTAATGTTTTGGCATAAGACATAAAAAAGTGATTTTATTTCACCAGATGTCAAAAATTTAGAAATAAATCAATGTTACGTAACACCCTTACTTCGCATGTAAGGCTGTCTCAAACCCCCTCTCCCCTCTTTAGCGTTACGTAATTCATGGGCGACCCCTGGGAACCCTGCGGACGGAAGGTGTTCAAGGTCTCGCCCAGCAAAAGACATGTGTTCCAGTCTTGTTGAACAAGATGAACAATTTGAAAGTTTGTGTATGACGCATACGAAAAATATATCAAACCGTATTGCGCACTGTATTCTGGAGCGTTTCTTCCAAATGTAAATTAAAGAGCGTAATTACGGTCATTTTCAACAGGACTCCGTAACCATACCTACTGATTCAGTTTCCTTAATGGTTTACATGCCGTTTATGGGGCCAATTATTACACGTGGTTTGCAGCTTGCACACTCTACTGACATGACTTGGTGCAATTTCCTTCTTTGAGAATTCCTGAAACATTGTATAAATGCGATAAATTCCCACACGGAAGAAGGATTAAAGCCCAATATACAGTAGAATTTCTGCCAAAACACAGGACATCCTTTACTTAACGAACCAGAAATTATTTAGATGTCAAGAATGTATCAGAGCCGTGGTGAGCTGTTCCCGCATCTTCTATAACGTGAGTACAATATACACTTTCCGGCAGCGAAATCCACCTTCCCCTCTTCGGCGATTCTTCCACCCGCTGTGACTCGATTTCCCGGCATCCGTTGCCTCGTTTGCAGAGGCCAAATACCTGGCTGACCGGCACATTCATAATATAGTCGCGCTGGAGTATGGGTATCATATTTACGCTCGACACCAACCACCTGGCGAGTTCGTCGGTACCAAGGTAGGGCAGTTGAAGGAAAACATGGGTTTACATTCTGCACAGGACTCTCCTTCTTGAAATCTCTCTCAACACCAGAATGAATTTTCAGATCCTGATAACAACTTAGTCGTAGTGTCCTACCCGTAATCAACTTTCTCGCTCGTCAATTATCCGGATAGCTCTGAGGAAACAGAATTTTGTATGACTAAAATTACTTTCGTAAAATAACGAGTTGGTTTTGCTTGACAGTTATTAACATACACTGTATTGTAGCATATGCAATGTTACTTTCTTTTTCGTTTTAAAATCAATCCGTAGCGTATGCATCAGTGGCGCTTTCTTTTCTCCCATTCTTTTGTTAAATACTTTTAGTGAGAATGTTCAAAATATTACTTAATAAAAACTCTTTTCTCCATGAAAGAATCTTATCAGTATTTTTTTAAAATTACATCGCGAATAACATTTACCATTAAATTAGAGGATTTTAATTCCTTGTATTTCTTTTCTATAATTTTGTAAATATGAAGAAGATTGTTTCAATAGAATTTCAAGTAACAATCACGAACAATAATCACAATTTATATTTCCAAAAGCTTTATTGCTTAACATTTTGTCATCTTAAACGCTTCTCTTCTTTCTTTACAGTTTACTTCAATTCTTAAAAAAGGTTGCTCCTCTTCATCCGGATTATATTGTAATTAAAAGTGACACAACTACTATAACTTTCACCAAGGAATATATGTACAGAGACACAATTTATTTGTCGACAGAAAGGATATAACAATTCAGGTGATATGCCAAAAACATAAAGATAGTAGTAACTCAGGTAATGAATGGAACATAGAGTTGCTAAAAATATTTATTTAAATGAACTAGTACGAAGGTCTTCTTTTCGAAATTGAAATATCTTCTCCATTGAAATATTATAATTTTTAAATGAATGATGACTCTATTAAAAGACGCTCCACGCTATACAACCAAAAGCAACTTGGGCTTCTGGTTGCGAAATTATTTATTTTAAAATTTGTTGTCTCAGGGTCTCTTACTTTTAAATAATGTATTAAGATAGTTACATTTTCTCTTGGATGTCGTTTTTATTAAGACATAAGAGAAATAGAATTAAAAAGAAAAGTTGATGACTAACCTAAGTAAAAACTATTTTCTTTAAAAGGCCCTTTCGAAATCTATTCCACTTCTGCGGGAATATTTCGTTCTTATCGCAATAGCCAGAAGTGAAATTTTCAGAAAGTGCCATAAAATAGGAACTGGAAATAAACAATATTAAACCCATTAATGACAAACAAATTCCGTGCTCTCTTTTAAAATGATACCCAAATTACTTTAATAGTGTAAAATAAACAAGTGCATCAAATATTGCTGACATTATGAGAGTAAAATCAGAGCCCGAAAATTGAACTCGGAACCTGGAGTTTTCAGGTTAAATTGAAACAAGAGGTAACTCGACTAACAGGGGTCCATTGATCAAAGAAATCCATTGAGCATTGATGTATAGAGCTATTCAACGAGTGAAATTATATCCTACAGAGTTCCAAAATGCGCCAAATATTAAAAATAACTGAAAGCTATGTCAAAATCAGCAAGGTTCATATGCTGTTTATTGGACATCGACGTAACAATCGATGTATACCGCCTCCTAAGATAAATGAGTCAGCTTATGATTGGCCAGAATGAAGCGATATGAAAAATCGGATAGATAAACTTTGAGATACACCGCCCTGATTGGAGCAGGTTGTACGTATGGTTCAACACTAGTGGTTTTAATTCCGAGAGTGGAATTATCTAAGTAAACCCGAAGCCCGAAAATTTGAATTAAAATCTGGAGTTTCCAGGTTCAATTCAAACAGGAGGCAACTCTACTAACAGAGGTCTTTTTATCAAAGAGATCCACTGAGCAATGATGTCTATTTCACCACGTCACGTTTGGCTAGAGTCGTATTTTCCGGGGTGCGTATATGTAGGCCGCAGTTCATCCGGCGAAGGAGCGTGGCCGCGCAGCGTCGCCGGCGGGGCAGCGCCGCCTCCGCGCACAGGGCGAGGGCGGCGGCTGCGAGGCCCAGCCCCAGCAGGAAGAAGGCGCCCTGCACGTGACCCACGCGCAGCGGCCGAGGGCGCGAGTCCTCCGCCGCCCCCGCGCGCCCGCCGCCGCCCCCGCGCGTCACGTTCCACCACCAGCGCGCGAACACCTGCGCACCACGCACGCACCGCGCTGCACCGGCGGGCTTCCCCGCGCTCCGAGGGATGGGCGTGCTTTACGCGTGTATTTTGTGCTTTACCCGGAGGTTTGGTGCGTTTGCAAGAAAGGAAAGGGATGAACTTACTTATGTACTCGCATGTTTAGTACCTAGCTCGTGTGTTTAGTGTGTTTGCAAGGTAGTAGAGAGAGGAACGTACTTACTCGTATGCTTGTGATTTACTCGTATGTTTAGTGTATTTGCAGATAGAGGGAGGAACACACTCGCATGTTTTGTACTTTGCTCGTATGTTTTGTGTGGTTGCAAGGAGGGGGAGAGAGGAACGCTTGCGTTATTCCACTTCTGTTTAGAGAGGCGCTCGAGTATAGAGCTCGCACTAATCGCAGGATTCTAGCGAAATAAATGATCTCATCAGTCAACTTCGCTTTGTGTATTTGTGGTGTCTAGACAATTCTTTCTGCCAGTAAACGTATTGATTATAACCAAGTTTGGTTACAACCGGTTTTGGAACTTTGTGAAGGCATAATTCTACAGGAAAAGGAGAGTCAATGAATGCTGTGAGTGTTTTTCTAGTATCTTGGCTAACCAAAAGTAGATATGCGACGTCGCCAACAAAAACGATGTTTAGAAACATCGATGTACAAACTTCAAATATCGATTTTAAATACGTAGATTATTTTATAAAAACTTGGATGTTTTGAAAACGTCCACATCGATGTCACATCTCTATCCGCTTCGTCATCGCTTTGTCTTCGAGTCAACGTAAGCTTCCTCTGCTCGTGTTTGTATCTTCTTCGCTATCCAGGTGATGCCGCGTCGCAGGCTGAGAGGACGATTCTTTTGAGGAAACCTGCAACATGACAGGCAAAACGTCGCCTCACAGCCTGCGTCGCGTCGTCAACCTGGTACAGAAGAAGACATTGTCGTCGTATATTTTTCTTACCAGAAAAACCTGTGTACTCGAAAATTTTCACAATTATTATTATTATTATTATTATTATTATTATTATTATTATTATTATTATTAGCCTGTAGGCCATTGCTGAACAAGCTACACGATTAACGTGTGTAATTTTACCAGGATCAGTTTTTCAGGTCTATCCCTCAGTACGACAAGGTTGTTACGCCTTGTAGTGTGAATTATGAGATGATAGGATGACGATGATAGGTGAAGGGACTATCACGAATACGGGCATATGTACGCGGGACTCGAACTTGCAGCCGCCTCGGTACAGACTACGACTGCCCCAACCGTCTGCGCTACGGCCCGACTTCATCATTAACATCATTATCATTATTATCACCATTATTATTATTATTATTATTATTATTATTATTATTATTATTATTATTATTATTATTATTATTATCATCATCATCACCATTATTATTATCATTACTATTGTCATTATTATTATTATTATTATTATTAGTTATTGTTATTGTTATTGTTATTGTTATTGTTATTGTTATTGTTATTGTTATTGTTATTGTTATTGTTATTGTTATTATTATTATTATTGTTATTATTATTATTATTATCAGACGAACTCAATCGCAAAATCAGTAGTACAAGAGTTTCCGCACGTCTCCTCCTACGGCAAAATTAACGAGCCTACATGCCTACGTCTTCAAAGATAAAACAACTACTAGTGCATGTGATAAAGGCCGCTGCGTTAAGGCACAAGGGCGAACGCACCCCTGTCTCGAGGAGCGCGGCGCCGACGCGGTCGACCACCGGTCGCAGGGGCCCTCGGCGGCCGGCCACCTGCGTCACGTGGAACGCGCCCAGCGGCGCCTCCAACCACTCGAAGCGGCCGCCGCCGCGCCGCCCGCGCACCAGGAACCACTCGGCTACCGAGCGGTCGATCGCCACCGCCATGTCGCCCCGCTCCGCCACGCGCAGCAGGCAGCCCCAGATCTCCGCGCACACGTGCACCCTGCGCACACGTGCACCCTGCGCACGCACGCCCACGCACGCACGCCCACGCGGACGTCGCCCCCCCCCAAATTACCCATTCGCAACGACAGTTCTGATCGTAAAGGAGGGAGGCCGGAAGATATGTACTATGAACGTCCAAATATGTACATAAATATGTAATGAAAACAATGATAATACATAATGTAATAAAAATGTAATGTAAACAGTGAGAATTTGTAAAGTCGAATATAATATGTAATATTAAAATACGCTAGTTATAAAACACATTTACCTAATACAAAATTACATTTATCAAAAATTTCCCAAACAAATCCTAAACATAATACAAATGTTTTAAAAATCATTTGGAGAGCACATGTTGATGCACAATTTGTGACATACAACTTTCCCGTCAGTAATAAAACCTTCATTTATTGCTATCCAGAACAGAAGTTTACCAGCCTGACTAGACGCAATACTAGCCATCGTACAAGCTGGCGATATCTACGACCAGCAAACAATCACTGCAGCGTGCAGCTTTCTCATCGAAGTGTTGACGCGTTGGCGATTGCCAATGTTTCTCGGAAATTAAGGTTACAAAATCACGAAACCCGGCGTCAGTGATACTTTTCACCTCTAAAGGTGAAAATGATCTCGGTAGCTGACGTACACTTCCGCCACCGAGATAACTGAAGGAGGCGCGCCGGACTGTGAGATCATCCGACCGTGTTTTAACGAAGCGCACTCCATTCGACATTTGGTAATTACGCAGGAAAAAATTCAGAATTTTTGAAAATACTTCTTTTCATAAAAATATGTTTAACATAGAATAAAATTGATAAAATAAGAGAATATTTTATGAAAATACCCCCCAAAAAATTTAAAAAATGTAATATATTTCTAAATATATAAAATATGTAACAAAGTCATGTGTCAAACATATGTAACTGTGGTCAGCAGATTCATAAGGTCATCCGCAACAATACTCGTACATAAAAGACAAGGGACAAACAACCGTGCCCCCAACGCTCGCAACCCTTCGGAACGTGGCGCTGAAATGGCACCAGCTCTCGCCACCTGGGCCATCCAGGTCGCTCGCTGTATGGATGAATAAGATAAATAAATATCCGGAGAGGGATTCGGCTTTAAACGTCCCACCAGTAAAGATAAAACGAATCTATGAACTCATGTTCAGAGAAATGAGAAAAGAAGATATTTCCATTGCAACCTATCACTATATGGAGAAGAGGCAGCGCGCGCACCTGCGTACGACCGCGTCGAGGACG
>BOPP01000052.1:906217-925638 GCA_017312745.1 Gryllus bimaculatus | reverse complement strand
CCTGCACCCGCAGAGGAGCCGCTCATCACGTTTGGACGTATGCCTGCGAGATATTCGCGGCGGCACCTCCCTCCACCCTCCGTCCCATTCGCAAGGCGGAAAACCGCGCTGCGCGTCTCGCGGCGTACCCTCACCTCCCTCCTCCTCTTCCGAATCCATACTCTAGAAACACCGACGTGTTCGGAGTTATGGGTGTAAAAAACCAATTCTTGCCGGAGCTCCAAAGGCGGTCAGTAACGGCGCTTACAAGGGTTCGGGGTCAGAAGGCGCCGCGCATCCTGCGCGACACCGGCCGTGAGGCAAACAGTGGCGCGCATCGGTTCCACGTCCGGAAAGGTCCGAAGCGCGTCGCCTTCTCCTTCCGCGCGCTGCCTCACGACACGCTTGCTGTTTCTTGTGCGAGCGAAAGCGGAGGCAGCCGAGCGCCGAAGGGAAGACTCGCCATCGGCTCGAGCGCAGGACACTTTTGAGCCAAGTCAGTGCCGTGGCGAACATGCAGTGCAGTGCAGTGCAGTGCAGTGCAGTGCAGTGAAGTGAAGTGCGAATGAATGGGAAGATGGATGGTTATGTATGAAACTAGTATTAATGATGTGTGAATGTAGATAAAAAAATTACCAACCCGCAAAATAACAATTTATGTAGTATATAGTATAACAAAACTGATCTTAGTGTAAGTTAGTAATGACAAAGTGCAAGCAAGTTAACTTTAGGACTAGAATGTAAAATTAGCTGTGAGAAAAAGCCCCGCCTCTAGCTGCGTAAGCCGCAAGGCAGCAGCACAATGTATACAACTTAAAGAAAATAAATTCCCTATCTCCACAGGATTACTGTGGAGGGGACAAAAAAAACTGCAACTCTCCATCGAAATTGGGGATAAAACTAGAGGTTGCTACTGTGGCGTCATGCTGGTGTAATCGAACACAGACGAGAGTGGTTTGTAAAACAGTAGATTTATTAACGATCTAGACCGTAGTCTCAATTTAACAACTACCCTGCTCACAATAAACTAAATAAATAGACCCACTACAAGGAGAGATAATTTAAGAACGGCTACCACATTGCAACATATGTTCCCTGTATGAAGCCGCTCTACTTTGAGACCATCTACGCGTCGCCCTAGTGCACCTACACGCACAGACACGGGCTTCACCTGTCGCCGAAGCCGCTAGAACAAGAAGACTGGGGCACTTTTCCTGGACTTATATAGGCCCTTTTGGCTCTACCCCCCCCATTTTCTCCTCCCCAAAGCCGCTCTGGGCCCGCTACGTCCACGGAAAGACCCAGTGCGTCACCACTCCGCCCTTTGTTTAACATCCGGCGCTGCTCGCCTATTTCCACGTGGTTGTCTGTTTTGAGCGAGGCAGGACGCTACACTACAATAGGATGCGCTAGTGTGGCCGGATACAGCCGCTGTTAAGACTCGCCAACTTTCGCATATAAAAATTGGTCAAGAAATACCAATACACTTTAATTATTAGCGATTTCTGAAATAAATAACAAAATAAGATTAATACTGCGTGTTTATCTTCTAAAATTCGCTTTTTCATAATAATACACGCATGAAAGAAACGGGAGCGCCAACAGCAGCGCGATCTTTTGCATCAAGCGCATGTGTTTGCGTGCCGACAACCCACGCACGTTTTAAATAACGTTGGTAGCAGTTCGTATTTTAGTTCGTGTAAGAAGGTGATGCTCTAGAGTGCGCCACTGTAATGGTCCCCACCTTTATAAGGGAGTTACAGGGCCCTGCGTTGATGGGTCACGGCGCGTCCACGGATAAGGTCGTTACTCGCGAAAGTGTATACTAGGATTTATTTAGTCGTGCACTTGACGTAAATCAGCTGTTCGTAGTTTCATCGAATCGGGAACTTCAATGTGGTGACGTCTCTGGAGTGACGTATAAGATCCCGATTGGATGACACAGCAACAGTTGATTTACGCCAAGTGCACGACTAAGTAAATCGTCCTTTAGTGCATTTGTTTTCCTGTGGAGATAGGCGTAGTCTTCCTCCTTTTGATGGTGATATCCGACGCAGATTTACCGGTTCGGTTTTTCCCCAACCACGTATCTCCCATCAACGGGGCTCCGCCCCAGTCGGGACAAGCTCTAAGCTCGCTCACGGTCTTCCGGCAGGTGTGGTAGGGTAGTGCATATTAGTGTGTTTGTGTATGTGTGTATGTACTTATAGAGTGTGGATTGGACACGGAAGACTAAAGAAAGATGGCGCGCGCGGTTCGTAAGCTGTTTGGTAGGGTACTTTTCAGACATTCGCGTGGTGTTGATCGGAGAAACCACGGAAAACTACGGATCAGAGCAGCCGGCCGCTAGAATTCTCCTCGAGACAGCGACTGGATTCGATCTAGGTGTCAAGCAAGTGTCAAAAATCCCGCCACCGTCCGGACTTCCCAAGATCTCCCGGTTAGAAGCGCTACAGTGACATTACTTATGCCCTGTGCCACCTTTCCCCATACACGCAGTGAAACCATTACACTCGCATCCACAGAGGAAGAGAATGCGCATGACTACTTGCCACATGTATCAATTGATATCGCTCATAGGGAGGTTCCAGGGATCCATTCCCAACACACTATACTACATAGGTCGAATTCAGCCCCTGTTACGAGGAGAATTCTAACGGCTCCTGCTCTGGTTGGTAGTTTTGCGTGATTTGTCCTATCAGCACAAGGCGAATGTCGGAGCAGCACCCTAGCAAACGGGCCACGAACCAAGCGTGATCTTTCCTTGCTCTCCCTTGTCTTATCCCCACCCATTATTTATATACTCTTACACGTACTACCCCACGTCAGAAGTTTAGAGCTTGACCCGGTTGGGGAAAACCCCTGGAGAAGGTATTTTTTGAAAGTTGAAAGTTCCCGCGAACGGACAAGTAGGTCAGGCTCACCATGAAAAGAAGAAATTTCGCCATCTCCCTTCATAAAAAATTTACTACACTAATGACATGAATCAACTTAGATGTTGAAGTGCCCGGTATCAAAGAATGAAATAAAATAAAATCAATCTGAATTGGTTTCCCGCAACATGATATTCTTACCTGAAGTGGTATTCGTTCACCATCTGCAGGAGTCCGAAGTGTGTGCGTGAAAGCGCCTTCGGGGTGCAGGACCCACAAGGCGTTCGGAGGCGGGGCCACGTCGTGAACGTGCCTGAGAAACGCCTCGAGAGCCGGCCAATCACCGTCGTCCTCGGGGAGGGCCAACAGGGCGGCGCCGAACCTGCCAGGGCGCATCTCTGCCACGGCGCCGCGCCAAGCTCGCAGCCAGAGGCGCGCCTGCGCCCGCACGCGCTCCGCGCCCCGCACCTGAGTCGCATCGCATCGCATCGCATCGAATCGCATCGAATCGCATCGCATCGCGTCGAATCGCATCGAATCGCATCGAATCGCATCGAATCGCATCGAATCGCATCGAATCGCGTCGAATCGCATCGCATCGCGTCGAATCGCATCGCATCGCGTCGAATCGCATCGAATCGCGTCGAATCGCATCGAATCGCATCGAATCGCATCGAATCGCATCGAATCGCATCGAATCGCATCGAATCGCAATCGATGCCTTATTTACGTGGCGAGACTCGGGCCATCAGGCCAGCTCTTTCGTCTGACCTCGTAAATTTCGCTATGCTCCTTCCACCAACTAGCGGAGAAAGGAGGTATTTCTTGGGCGACGAACCGGCGATTTTTGAATTTGGCTCAAAGGCGTCATTTGGGCTTGAGGATCTTTTACCTGCTGCCGCAGAAGGGCGCCGTCGCCGAGGGCGGGGACGGCGAGCGCCGCGAAAGCCGCCAGCAGCTTGAGGAGCGCACACGCATGGACGAAGCAGGCTGTTTTGAGTCCAACCTCCGATCGAGACGTTACACTGCTAGACGGGTATGAGGGTTTCGGTACCAGCAGTGGGCGATGGCGCATCTCTTTCACCGTAACCTCAGCCACTATCGACGCCGCATCTCCGATTCGAGCTGACCTGCAACCACGTGGAGAGGGTAGTTACAACTGAGGCCCCCGCCAAGTGTGAGGTGCGTGTGTTTCTTCAAGAAGGGAATAGAGCAGCAAAATTTAATTGAAGAACGAGACGAGTATTCGGTGTTAACTTTTAAACAAAAGAAGAGAATTTCTGATTTCTTATTCATGACAACGCCTCTCTCACAGAGCTGCTGTCACCGAACAACTTCTGGGGCAGATGGGTCGTGATTGAATACTCAGTGTTAAGCCCCGACTTAGTTTCATCTCTTTCTCTAATTGAAGAAATAGCTGGAAGACCGAACTAATAAGAGCTTAAAGGCAAAGTTCAGGTCTATCTTACATTACTAGGCGCAAAGTACGTGGAAGAGTGGATCGGAAAGCTCATCCAAAGATACAACAAATGCCTGAATCTTCGCGGCGATAATATAGGGAAAATCATAAATGAAGACACTTTTGTAATAAATAATGTTTTCTCTGCATTTGCCTGCTTTAATTGGCGGTCGGAGTTTGAAAAAAGGGACTCATAGTGGCGAAGAACAGCTCGTAGTGTCTTTAAAAATTTGAATTTTCTCGTAGTCGATAAATTTAGTTGACAAATGTTCCACGCATTTCTCAGCTCAACCGCCAAGAGTAGAATTGTTGCAACGATTATTTTCGTAAGACTTATTCCACTTTAAGTGAATTACTCCATGCCTCTAAATAAGGATGTTTTTTATATTCATTAATGTAGCAGAACCACTTGCCTGAGTTACCATTTCTTCACTCTCCTTCAAGTTTCGTATTCATTCTTAATAAATCATTTACCTATTCTTAATAAATCATTTACCCAATCTTAATTATCATTTTTATAGCCAGTTTATATCCAGATCACTGGGCAGTTTAACAGTCATTCGAATGCAACCTATAAAAAAACATAAGGGACACATGAAAAGCTAAACTTTCAGTGCAATTAAATTTTTTGTGGTGTAAATACAGAAGAAATATATTTTTAGAAAAGTATTGCTAAGAGGGACATATATCGGTATAGAAAACCGAACCATAAATGTTTTAAGAAGTGATGCCTTCACATTTAACTGTTCATTACCTTGTATGAGTAACAAACGTAGTACAGGCAGTTAAGTAATGCCGTGGAATATCGATTTCGAGATTTCAACGTCCATCCGTCCGTCCGTGCCCCTAAACCAGGGGTTTCCAAACTGAGCGTCGCGGCTACCAGTGGTGTCGCAGTGGTTATTAAAAGTGATCTTTATATTTGATTTACTTTAGTGTTTATGTCATTTATGTCAGCAAAATATTTTGTACTATCATACCATATGTTATTTGTAATGTATATGATTTATTTTACTAATCAATTGTGGATTAATTGTACCTGACAAGTACTTTACCAATAGCCAATTGTATCACATACTCATTTGTGTTGAATCTTTAGTAGACCTGTTTTAACCCTGTACTGTGTCTATGGGAGACGCGCGAAGTTTCGTTTAGGTCAGGGGAGACGTGGACGAAAAATGTTCGAAAACCCCTGTCCTAAACCATTCAAATTCTTTCTACAACTACAACACACCAGATAGTGATTTTCCTTCGAATGACATTTGTTCTCTAAAATTAGATCTTTAATTAATGTCAATTACATTTTTCGAAATTTTAGTATCTTTTGTATAATTTAGAGTAATAAAACAAAAATATTACAAACAAGATTTCTCAAAAACGGCTCCAAATTATTTCTTTCATTTTTTCCTATAGATAAATCCTATAGATTCCTAGAAATGGGTTGAATAAGATGTCATAAACGTCATTCCTCTGTATTCTTTTGTTGTTCTTTGTTCAAAATGTACACAATTTTTTTTCATCTTACTCACGTCGTACATATTTACATTACAGACTATTTGTTTACATTATTACATTTGTGATTAGAATAGCTTCAAATTATTATCAATTAATTATTTTGAAAGCTCAAAAGATTTCTTTGAAAGTGATCAAAATAGTGCATTTTCAGTAAAGCCTAAACGACATTTTCTTAAAACCTCCTTCCAATTTTTCAATCAAAACTTCAACACACAACAAGATTTTCCTCTTCTATCTTGTTCGTAAAGTCGTATTTAAGTTTTACGATTAGGAGCCGATAAATTGAGATATGAAAAAATGTTCTTTGGGAGACAATATATGGTAGCTGGGAAGAGAGTGGAGTAACCAAAAATTTATCTTAGACTAAAGAAAATAGAAAATTATTTAGTAGGAGAAAAACTGCACAATTCTGTAGCACTAGTTTCTCTGTGTGTTCCTACAAGGAAGTTATAGATCTTTCTAAAACGTTTCTCCAAGTAAACATGCATTCGTATTTGTTGTATTTTAAACTGCGTTAAACAACGGAAAATATGTGGTAGTAAACTAATTCTATGAGTTCCACATAAGTTATTCTGAGATATCTACGATCATGATAATTCGCGATTTTATTTACGCATTATTTGGTGCAGCGGCTAACGGAAGAATTGAATACGGAATCTGAGAAACCCCAAAGTTTTTTTTTTAAATTCATTGTATTGCAAAAAATTGTTACTTATTATACAAAGCTTATATACATATTACAAAGCGCATTTATTGAAAAAAATTCTCAAGTTCTCAAGTTGTAGTTAATACAGAAAGTTGAAATATTATTGATATAAATCACATAACCACGTATCTTGAACAAATGGGGTTTCTCTAATGCATTCCACTGGTGCGACCCAAATAACATTTGGACACACTTTTCTCCATAAATACACAAGTTAGGCAATTAGCAATGAAATACATGTAGTAATATAAGAAAAATAAAAAAAAACTGATTGTAAAGTTATTTCTAATTTTCGCGCAAGAAACGTTTGTTCTAGACAAATCAAATTACAGTTTTAACTCGAAATAAATGGCATGTTTTTGGGTGTTTTAGACTTGTTTAGTGAAATCTAGGGAAGATTAATATTTACTTTCCACTCAGTTTCCGAGATATGCAATTGTAATCTGTGTTGCAGTAACCTCTACCTCTTGTCTTAACATCCAAACTATTATATTTTCGTGTTTAATCTGTTCGATACAGAACCGAGGTATTTCCCATATCAAAAGGAACACCCTTTCAGGGTGTTGTGTTCGTGTTTTCTTATAAATTGTAAAAATTGTAATATCTTATCATAGTATGTGAAGAGAGAATAGTACTCACCTTTGTACTAATATGAAAGCCCCTAGGAATGGAGATTGAACGCCTACACCATTTCAACTCGACGATGGCATCCTTTCAGACGAAGACAACTTTCGTCACATGAACTTGATTGTCGTTTCAGACCTCAGTGAAATTACGAATCCTAAGAAAAAATGAACCAAGTAAGCAACAGTAAACATGAAGCATATATACCACATGAATCAATGGTAACATTCGTGAGCTCGCATGAAATCGTGAAATTCATAGAAACACTTCCCATCTCAGCACAAACATGACATTGCTATTAGAAAATAGATACGTATCTGACCTGAAAATTTCATTTCCATTATTGTGTCGGTGGTTTGTCAATTCACGCAGTTATCATCTACCGCAGGAGCACTCTGGGAAGGCTCGTTATGAACGATTTAGGTGCTGATGTAACAGATCGTCGGAACTGATCCACCCATTCAAGATCAAAGCTAAATTTTTTTTTCACTTTCGAAAAAGGTCAATCTTTTTTCAAATCTGTACTTTTTAAAATTCAACATTTTCACAATTTAAGAGGGATTTTTCTTTTTTAATGCAACTTACGTATATGTCAAATCTATCACTTTCAAACATTTCATTTACAATTCTTACTTTTCTGCTTATGAACTTTCGACAAAAGTTTTGTTTCTTTGCAGAAAAACGTGCCGATACTTTTGACAGAAAAACAGTTTCATGGGTCTCTGATGTAAAGAAAGTAGACTTTTCATGCTTCTATACGTTCTATAAGTTCTTCTATTCTAATCAAAATCCAGATTTTTAGGTTGATTTCGTTACCGAAAAATCGTTGATTTTTTCAAAAACAAATTTCTAGTTTCTGTCCACCTATCCGTTCGTCTGTGGACAAGTACCTAAACCATTCATTAGATTTTTTCCAGAATTCATTTTCCGATTTTTCGATTGATCTGACCTTACTCTTGGACCCCCGAATTTAAGACAGACCTAATTCTTGGTAGCATTTATAGTTTTTGAGAACTGGAATGGAATACGGGCTAATATTGTTCATATCCCACTGAATAATTACGCAAAAACTGCTACTATTTTTTAAAAAATGTATATAAATTAATAATTGTGAAAAACAAATTCCATTTGAAAAAAACTGTAATCATCATTGATAACGTATCAGTTTGAGGGATCCTAAACATTCTGCACTTTTGCAATTTTCGAAAATTCAGAGTGAACAGTGAAATTTTGGTCAACGCATCCTTTATAGTTGCTTCTCACTTCATTCGTACAAGAAATTATAAAAAAAATGGAACAATTTTTAAGTATTTTTAAAAAAATTGTCCCAGGGCTTCCCAAAAATAAAAAAAAGAACAACAAATTTGTAGAGCCCTAAGACGGAGATAAATCGGAAAATATTAATGTTTGACCAATCATACGAATTTTAAGCGCTAGTGTTTTTCACAGTGACAAACGGTATCACGGGACCCCCAAACGTGTATTTTCGTTGAAATCTCGAAATCGCTTTTCTGCTGTATTGTATAACTTTCTCTATATTACTCCATTTATATGTACGTATATGAGGAAGTAAGTAAAATTTCCTGAATTAATCCGTCTTAGAATGTATTAAAATTGATGTTCAGTACTCATACACTACAAGTTTGACGACAACAAATTTGGGAGAGAAAGAAATATCAATTACTAGCTGAAGAACCCCGCGTTGCTGGGGCATTTATCATACTTTGTTTATTGCACAGAAAGGGGAACTCCATATACTCCCACCCTATGGCGGAGCCTACAATCTATTCTAATGTATCTTCTCCCCGCCTTACCCCACGTCTCCCCGCTGTACTCCAATCTGGATATACCCGGTCTTTCGCACACACAAAAAAATATTTAAATTTTATTCCTAATAAGGTTCCCGTCCCAAATTTTTTTTCATTTTATAACTGAAAATAATAAATAAATCTAAACAAAAATTAAAATTCATGTTCTCACTTTTTTTGTAGAATTTTATAGTATATTATATCAATACCTTCAATCACTTGACACATTATGAAACTTAGTTTTCGTATTTTTTTCTTCTCATGTATTTATAAAGAAAAGTTTGAAATAAATTTGCTGCATCAATCGACGTTTAAATATAATTAAAGTAATTTTAATTGAATTCGATTATGCGTTTTAGTATTCATGATACATAGCGGCTGACGAAAAGGAGCCATTAACCACTTAGACGGTTATAATATCTTAAAAAACACGAGATCACAGTGGATATCGACTTGACAAAACTTCTGTTATCTAAAATAACAACCTTGAAAACCAGCATTGGCACACATTCAGTTCCTCCAAATACTCATTTACCAATATAATAAATGGTTTTACTTTAATTATACTGCCGTTTTACTATAAATTATATTATTGCCAAATTTCATCAATTTAATCAACATCCACAAGTACGCTTTCCCTCTCCACTATTTTAAAATATTTCTCTACACAAATGCATCCATCCATCAGTTTCAGCATAACACGTAAATCATGTATTTGTTTTCGCTCTTACTGTCGATCGCCCAAGTTTCAAAAACATAATAGAAAGTGTTTGCAAGTCGTGGATTTGACAACTCTGGAGAGAATTTGTACTGCGCATGCAGCAACATCAAATGACGGGATTTCGATTGACAGGTACCGTCATTCGCCCTGTTTTGTAGTCTACGACAAACTTACATTTTAATTTTCGTTACCACTAGTAAACACGATATCATCACTAACGCACAATGAGCATGGAAGAAATGACAAATGCAATATCCATAATACCAACATAATGTGGCAAGAACTTAATGGTTAATATTTCTCAAGTTAATTCAAGTATGTCAGGAATAAACAGACGTAATTGTTTAGGATTTGAAGTTATGTATATAAGTCTACATTGATTATCACTAAAAATTAATTATTTATCCACATGGCGTTAAAATTGCCACACATTTCCCATTCCCAATAAAAATATGTATTAGTAAAATATGTATAAATATGTATTAGTAAAATTTTTTGTTACATTCTAAGACTATCTAGGAAGGTGCAGTTATACTTGAAGATAAGAATATTTATTACATATATCTTTGGTTCAATCAGATTTCATGTGTTATACGTTTTACTATCCTGTAATGCTTTTAAAAGCAAAATAAAACACTCAGAGAAACACAAATGTTCAATAAAAGCTTTTAGATCCGTAGTTTAGTATATTCAGTTCCAATAAGCTCCTAGTTTTAATGTATGCTTTCGATTGGACGACTTGGAAAAACTCATTTTTCTAAAAATACGTTATTTCTTATTGATGATAATGCTTACATACCTCAACAATGAATTTCCCGTCTTGCAAAAACTCTCTAATAATTATACTTAAATTATTACAACTAAACATTAGTGCATTCGTACCTTTTTAAGACACTATTAACCACAACCGTCAGAAAATGATCTCTTCCGAACATTTCGTCTCTTGTACACAATGCACTCACGTCTACACGCAATTAAAATCAATATCCAAGTTACTTTTATAAATAAGCGGAGGAATTATTTCGGATAAGACCACTGACGGAAATAAACAAACAATCCTCTAAATATGCAATTCTGTGCATTGATGAAATCAATTGGAGATCTCAGACGTTATCCAAGTGTGGCGCGCAGCTTTACTATTGACATTTATCCATTCTTGAGTCTGATGCATAGGTAGGCAAAATGTCCATGAAAGTAATTATTTTGTTAAAATATTAAGACTTCTGGTTATAAGTCATAGCCTATAGTACTCCAGACCTTTAAAGGAAGCTACAACAGAAGTTTTATCGGTATTGGTTCAGTAAATAAAGAGATTATCGCGTTGTAAGTCAACGCACTACTGTCTTTATATTTCAGTATAGATCACTTTAAACATAAAATGTCAGAATTTTACGCCGCTGACACACATGCCTCGAGAAGGTAAGAGTTATAAGTACGAAAAATAGTTATTCTGTCAATTAAAGATCTGGCCCCATTTTTCTCAAAGTGTTCTGAGATCCAACTTCCAGTCTTTCTGTTCGAAATCTCTCGATGTCCTACCACCTAAAACACATTATCCAGAATTCCACAGCAATAAAGAAAATCATTTAATTGGGCGAAGTTCACAAAATGTTGTATTGTTTGTATAAAAGATCAAGAAATCATTGAAGTCTCCCCAATGCGACACAATTGCCACACAACCGGAGTGACCGTCACCGCACTCGTTCTGAATACAGGACGGCTTCGGCGACGGGCGACGTCGTCAACAAGGTCAAATCAAACGGTTAACTCTCTTCTACACAAAAAATCGGAGTAAGCATTGGGCACCGGCGGAGATAAACGCCCGACTTGGCACCGACAGAGCAGGGGCTGATGTTATCACACACAACCTTGCTAAGTGCTGTTACCTCGCGTGCCTGCCGGCCATCACTAATCGGATACCTTTGAGCGAGGGCAAGTGGTGGCAAGTCCTGGGGCTGGTCGCTCCGTCTCACCGTTGCCGTTCAGTCGGCACATTACAGTGTTAAATTGAGATGTAGAAATGCACAGAATGAACTTAGTACAGTTGAGTACACTATACCCAAGTCCATTCAGTCGCTAGAGCAACTTTTTTGATACTCAGAGATGTCAAACTAAACAAACTACTCAGAGATGTCAAAAAAACTTATTACCGGGCCCTCTTAACGAACCTTTTTTCCACTAATACATATACATGTTTCCACTAATATATTAGTAAATTACTTCCTCCTCTAACACGCTGCGTAGTCAGCATTCGTGTTTTGTGGGTCATTGATACCGAAAAAATGATTGTCGGCAAAACGGATATTTTGATTTGTTGGATACTTTACAAATAGCCTCGACATTTGCTCAAAAATGGCACCAACCTGTTTTGATTAAACTTCGTCGCCAAATTTTAATGTTTCAAAAGAACAAAATTGAAGATAAAGATCTAATTTGTTCTAAAAAGTCAGTGTTTTAAAAAAAATAATTATTTTTTTGAAAAAAAACAACAACAGTAATTTGTGCTTAAAATTTATGTAATTCATAAAAAAACATTTTCTCGAAAACCGCTTGTCTTGATTTTTTTCAACGAATAGAACTAGGAACGGTTAAAAGAATAGTGGAGGTCTCGTTGAACTGTGATTTTTAGAAAATTGCTCATTTAGAAACGCGAGAAAGTAGCGTGCTCTTGTAGCACCGCTGGTTTAAAGGTTTGACTGTCAAGAAATGAATGTTGTAATTTTCCATCCACTAAAAATTCTCGTTTCTTTTATCTCATATATTACGTATGTTTTCTTACAATTAAAAAGCACCAGTGAAGTGTTGGTTCATTGGAATGCAGTAAGTTGGATGTGCAGCAACGGCTTGCGTAGATCCGTCTACATTGTGACATCAGACCACTTCCACATTGTGACGTGAGACCACTTCCACTGAGGTCTTCAGCCAAAGCCATAGATGTAGGGATGCTCTGCAGCGACTGCTTGTCTCCGAGCTATAGCACAGTGCGATTGCAATGGTTCACCTACTGTGGAGCTTTGGTGCAGGAATGCTGGCACGTCATCCAGGTAATCAGTTCCACAGTGAACGTTGACGAAGATGACAATCGTGTCAGCAATACTTGTGACAACAATCGTTATCGCAGCACAAGTAAACGCTTACGTTCGTTGAATGTGCGCAAGGGTTCCTACACCTGGCTTAATGATGTGGTCTCCATCAATTATTACTAACGAGCTTCTTTCGTGTTCGGTAAGTGTCCACTCACACACCGCCGATATCTTAATGAGATCGCACTTCCCCTTTCTTTACCTTCCCGTTTCCGAAGTTCAGAGAAAGTTCTGTAATCGTGCAAAGAATTAATCCTGAGATTTTGACGGAAACACATTTTTCCCGAACCTAGATATCGAAAGGCGCTGTTATTGTTTTCGTAAAAACATCCGTCGATCGTGAATGGCTAGATCAAAAATGTTTTGTAGAAAATATTTTGAAAATATTTTCTATATTTAAAGACTAGAGCAGTTTAAAACTAAAGAAGGGTAACTACACTTCTGGGCCCTATAAATAATATAAAATTAAATATTTTATTAAGCAAGGCTATGAGTCCACTTTCAAATTGATCAAGAGAGCATGGTCCCTCTATACGCACTCCTATGTCTGCATTTGATCTCTTCCACTCCAGACTATGCAAATAGAAATATCTTAATTTTGAGTAGTGCTTACACTAAAGGTAGTTCTCAAGTAAAGCATTTTAAATTCTTCCTGACAATCTGCTTCAATTTTTACGTTCCCGCCCTTACATGGTAAGAAAATAAGGTATTGTAATAGTTCACCGCAAAACGGCCAATTTTTGGCAAAAAAGTCATTGGCGTGCCCTCATAACGAAAGACTGAACACATCTTGTTTCCGTATACGGTAAATTAATACTTCTAATAGGTTGTGTAGAAATATTCCTTGTTCCGTAGTCTTCATACCGAAAAATTGTTTCACAGCAAACCGTGTCTTCCATCCGTCTGTGGTCAACGCTAGCGCCTAAACTGTTCGCAAGATTTTATCCAAAATTGAAATTCCCCCATAGACTTGAATGAACTCGAGGGCCTCCAAGTTAGAAAGGGTTGTTTTCATTTTTGATGGTACTTCCTTTGAAGACTCAACATTCTCAGATTTTTATAAAAAAAAGCCCAATTTTTTATTAAACTTTTTCTTTGGATAGCGTAAAGAGGATGGTGCAGGTTTCATTTTTGTTAAAATCCCTGATTTTTCGAAAATAGCAAACGTTCATATTTTTTCGGCGTTTTCGACACACTACAATAATGAGATATATACTTTTTTCATTAACACAATCTTTTTTATACAGATCTTTAAATAAAATAACGAATAATTTTTTTGAAAATATGTGTAGTTATCACGTAATTTTTCGTGAAACATAGGCAATTTTTAATTTTTAAACAATTTCTTAATTGAAAACGACTCAAAATGTTTCTTTTAATTATCTTTTTCTCAATATCAAAGGACGGTAAAAGAAAATGGCGCTAGTCTCATTTCTTGCGAACAATAAATTTTGGAAATTTGGATATAATTAGAGTAATCTTTCGCTAAAATAATAGAGTTGTTTGAGCGAAAAGAATTTTCAAAGAAGCTTTCGATTTGCTCACAACCAACAGGGAACTTTTCGGGGTCATTACTAATGGTATATTTGATTGATGCAATAAGTTCACCCACGTTCTTGACGTGAGCATTACCATGAATGGTGTTGTCATTACTTGTGTGTTTCTTCTTTTTTGGTATGTTTTGTGAAATCATTATCATACTTTCAGATTTATCTCCTACTTCTGTGATGAAGAGTCTGAAGGTAAAGCTCTTTTTCGTAATCTTTGGAAATTTACGCTGTGGATAGTAGGTTCTTTAGATTAGTTACATATTTCAACAGATACAGGAGTATGATACGGTCGTTGGGTTGTATGACGTTTGTTTACTTCATTAGAAACAGAATTTTCAGGTAATTGAGGTTGGATCTACGCTACAAAATATCCTAAGGCTCCGAATACAGTGGCTGATTTACACGGCGCCCCAGAGAACTACAACTATTCCACCCTTTTTTCCATTCTTTAATTTTTTAATACAGAAAAAGTGTCAATCATTCCTAAAACATTTATTCAATTAATAATAATACAACTTTTTACAATAAAATGAAAAACATAACACAAAATAAACTAAAATCTCTTTCGCGTTGGTGACTGGACAGCAAAATGGTCGATGAGATCATCAGTTTATTGATTTTAAAATTTCGTATTCTACTGCCAACAACGCAAGCGTATTCAATTGATTTTCGGTCACTTTTTATCTGAGGTAGTTTTTCACTCGTTGTAAACATGAAAAAGATCTTTCAACGCTGCAATTACTTATCGGTGAGCATCGGGGGATGAGGGAAATCCCCTCCAAATGTTTCAGTAACTACAAATTTTAACTTCTCACGAAACTTTCAAGTAACTAGTGATGCTAAATCACACACAGAACGTCCTTTCTCGCCCGTATTTTCAGACAAAATTACGCGAAAAGTACAAAATGTTTGAAAAATTATTCATGACCTTATTTTAAAATATATCTCCATGAAACATAATTCATTGAGGGAACAATGTCTACCATTAATATTTTTGCTGTGGGAAGACTCCTTAAAAATTTTGAACTTTTGCAATTAAAAAAAAACAGGGACTGCTCCATTATCTCCAGTCAACAAACATGAGACTGCTCCATTATCTTAAACGTCCTTCAGAGTATAAACAGCACAACAACAAAACTCAAAAATGGAGTCACTTTTTTCAAAATATATTTTAAGAAAATTAATCAAATTATTTGAAAAATGGAGTCCCAGGTGATTCATATAAAGTACCCCTCCCCCTCTCCCAACACTAAAATATCGCTTTCAAATTCTAGGATCCGCGACATCAGCCAGATAGATTAGAGAATATCAATTTTGGAAAAAATCCGACGATCGGTTTAGCCGTTAGCGTTGCTCACAGATGCCCAGACAGGCATAGGACGTACGTTTCGCCGACATTCGATTTTTTGATATAAAGTACTCACAAAACATCGATCTTAATTTATCGATCACGCGCGACTCACAGTGGGGTATTTATATAGCATCCCTAGGAGACGGAAATATAACTACGGGTGGATTTTGATGACCTAAAACATCACTAAATATTATCAATAAAAAAAACTCAATGTTTTTAAAATGCCCTAAAACAAAGAAAAATGACGTAATTCTTTTTATCAAAACAAATTCAAATGCGTAACTCAAGCACTTGGATATGTTACTGATGTATTCGCAGTGGCGGATCGAAGGGCGCATGCTTCCTCAAAAAAAGCCTACAGAAAAAATGGTAAAAGGGTTGGACAAAAAAGTGAAAAACACGAGAAAAAATTGTATAAACGTCTAAAATGTATCGATAACGTAAGCGCGCGTTATCTCCTTAGCATGTTAGTTACGAATGGTAATTCTGATTCTCGCTGTATCTTAACCCAGTGGTATGTATGAAAAATGTCTTCGACTGTTCTCCAGAAGCGTGTGGCAGTTCATATCTCCTTTTTATTCCGCTTGACAAGCGCTGCTACGAAGACTTCCACTTACTGGACTGTGGCCGACGCAAATACAGTGTCCACGGAGTATGGTTTTTATTTAGGTGCAAGTGAGTGATTGTGGGCCGCTGTGACATTTGGCGCAATTATATTGTGCCCGAAAGAATAATACGGCATGGATCGCTTGTCCGCGCCTGGAAACGGCGCGAAAAAATGATTTAAATAATTAGTTATGTTATAATTATGTCATTATTTTTTTAAAAAATCTTGTATAGTATCGTATATACCCTACAAAAATAACATAAAATATATGAAGTCGTAGCCTTCCGCGGTCAGTCTTGTGAGTGACCTGGGCTGTCCCGGTGACGCCTCGTCAAAGGCTGTGTTGCCGACGTTTCGACCATCTTGTCGTGGTCTTCCTCAGGGCTGGTATGTGCCGTCCAGCAGAACCTTTTGTGCAGTTTTGTGAACGCACGGAAAGTGCAATGTACGTTCACGCCACAGCAGTGGGATCATTCCTACCCTTACGGGCATCTATGATCAATCCTGCAACATGAAGAAAAGCCTGGAGGCCGTTCCTTCGGACAGCCCAGATCACGCAATATAAAATATAATAGCAAATGTTAATTATTTAACAAACATCTACAATGGCACCCTCCAACACAATCAGCTGGATCCTTCCCTGGTGATGTACTCTAGAAGAGAAGGAAACTATCTAAAATGAATAAGAAAATAAATCTAATAAAAAGAAAACGTCGAGGCTTGAGACATTTTGAGCAATACTGACGACTTTTTTCAGTCCTGGAGAGAAATGTTTGTATTTAAGCGAATGTTTAATTTGTAAACCGATATCATGTGGATTAATTAAATTTAATCTGTTCACATCTGTATCATTAAAAGGAAAATTTAGTGCCCTAACCCTTCGTTGTTTTGCAGCGATTAAACGATTTTAATATATTATTACTATTACTTTCTCGCTACTGCTTACGCACTAGTTATGAAATGCTGTGCGAAAAAATGGAGAATTTCCTGTAGGAAAACTCTTGCGTTGTCATGAGCCGTCAATAAAAGAAGATAAATCCAGTTGCTAAATTTAGAAAAAAATCTTCTATCCCGTGGTGTAACAAGAATCCATGTTTTGTGGGGCCTTGATAGCGAAGAATCGATTGACGGAGAGGCGTCGGTCAGTCCGGCGTATGTGAACTACACCAGTGCCTAAACCATACGTAGATTTTTCTCAAATTGAAGAAACCCCTGCCGATCTGCCCTGCGTCAGATAATGCCCTGCGTCAGCGTAAAGAAATGTCTTTAACTGCTTTTTTGTTCTTGAGGTGCCGTGATTTGGTATCTGATAGTATATTGAAAACACAAGAGGTGACAGTACAGCAACTTGTAATATGAACGAAGTGGTCACTACAATACTGTGGATACAGTGGTCAGATCTATACAAAAAGGTACAATTTTGAAGAAGTCAGGTTTTTTAGAACGACGAGTAACTTCCAACGAATGTTGGGCTTTTAGGTGACGGATAGTCTGTCATACTGCTTCTAATCCCTCTAAAAGATGCCACTAGCAGCAAATTGCATATAATTCACTCACTTTTAAAAAGTGCTAAAATTGAAAGATGCTTTGGCCAAATTTGATAGAATTCTTCAACAATTTATGCATATTAAACTTCAAAAGAGTCCGTCTGCCGTTTTCAGTTACTGTAATGAACATCTCATAGAAATCGTGATTGAAATGAATTAATATGCAATTCATTGCAACAAAATTCATATTTCACAATTCTTTCCTTTACAATATGATTGTGATATTTTACGAAACAACATACATTTACAAAATTCCGTAACCTAACGAACACCAAAAGTACTTTTATAAACTCACACATTTTGTAGATCAAATACCCTTACATTACCTTCATAGCTGGTTTGGGACGATGTGCTGTATATTAATCTTTGCAGTGTCTTCCTCAGCAGAGAGACCTCAATACGGCATTCTCTGCCACCCATCACACACGAAATACGAGGGAGGAACATGGGGGCCAAGAAGAAGGGACCGTAATAATTAGGCACTGAATAGTGGCTATCGGCGGAATTGAATAAAATCACTTTCTTTTTACCGACTCTCAAACGTACGAGACGAGATCTTTGGTCTTGATTATCACACGATATCAGTGATTTCGCTCAAAAAGAAAAAAAAATAGAGTTTAATGTATAATTTTACGAACGCTTTCCCTTTATTTCAGATTCGATATTCATTTAACACATTTATGAATGTAATTGCGTTTTATTGTATGTGGCAGTTACCCATTAAAAGAAAAAAACGTAAATCGTAATAACGCTCGTAACCTATTGTTAAGGTTTTGTTCTGTACCCGCCTGTAATTGATCGGAAGAAATACGTTTACCACAGAAACGCTCTTCTGCCGGAGAAAGTTTTCTGTTGAGGCTGTTCTTGAAAATACGCCACCACTGAAGGATTTTCAGACGAGTGATTTCAATACGTGAAACAATTAATGGAAATGTTTTTAATAAATGTATTTAAAATTAAATTCTAAATCAAAATACCGAACTTGAATTTTTCTATCATCAGTTGTACTTTCCCGAGTTTTCGGGCACGAAATGAAAAGTTCAAATAATAAGAATTCAACGCTTCATGCCAAACTGAACTTAAAAACCAAATTTTTGGACTTAAAGTGACGCGGAATCCTCAGAATGTTTTCCTACTCATTAACTCTCAGCCACACACTAGTCCAGTCACCTTGTACTCAAAAGGGTCCGATCCAGGAAAAAATTTCGCAAGGTTCTTTTTTCGGACGTTTTTGTAGACTTTTTGGGATGCTCAATTCGAAATCAATGTTTTCCGCCTCGAAAACCTATCACTTTTTACTTTCTCACATACGTACGTATATACGGAGTAATAGACGTTGTATAGAGGAAGTTAGTAATGCGGCGGAAAATCTTTTTCAACGGAAATGCACATTTTAGGATCCCCTGATACCGAAAAAGTGTTTTTTCATCAAAAGTTCATATGTCCGTCCGTCCGCCCGTCATTTGAAAACTTCCCTTTGCACTATTCTGTCCCAAAAGAATCGCGAATTGTTGTCTCGCCTCACGATCATACAGATTACGTGCCTCAGTCAGAAATAACTGACGCGAAAAATCAATGAAAACGACCCTTCTGGG
>BOPP01000052.1:880044-906190 GCA_017312745.1 Gryllus bimaculatus | reverse complement strand
AAAACCGCCGCGGCGGCAGCGTTTGTAGGAAACCGATTGGTTCTACCGCAATTTGGTTGATAAAATCCTATAGAGGCTTTGATTAAACGAAATATAGTTGTAAAAATATTACCGAAAAATTTAAAAAAGTGGCAGAATCATTTCCGTGCAAGAAACAATGAAGTGTAAAAATAACAGACTTTAATTGGTCTTCTAAAGTTCAAATAAAAGTTTAGAATAGCAATCAAGAAAATATTTTGAGTGGCAACATCAGAAAGCACATCTGATGAGTTGAGTACTCTCGGAGAAGTGAAAATGATTGACCGCGTGGGGTTCATTGTTGGCGAGTTTAGGATAAAATATGAACAATCTTCGAAGAGGCTGATTGGAAATGTAAGTCCCTTGAAGCTTAGAGGTGTCAACGCTATTCACGTTCAACACGATTTTGGATCGTGAAATTTTCAAAAAGATATCGTGAACTTCCAATTAAAATACTATTAAACCAGCAGAACCTGTACAAAGAATAACTGAATTAGAAATATTGTATTGACCTGCGATAGATTATTTCATTTGGGGATAGTCCCCAACTCGCGAACGCGCTTTAATATGGCTAGGCAGTCTATTGTAACGCAGTTGCCAATTCGTTAAATGGGAGGGACACCGTAAGACCTATCACATGAGCTTTGCGTTGACGCACGTCACCTAACACTGATGACGTGAGCTACGTCTTCGCCCACCAACACGAATCACTTAACGATCGTCGTCGATTAACACTGTATCGAATGCGAAACGACACACGAGCGCTCATGGTGATCAGCTCGACCCACAACGTAAGTTAACATAACGCGCGTTTTCTAGCTTTCACCGCGCGACCGGTCTACGCCCGCTAGGCGACACGCGTTGGCAACAATGCACGTCGCCAAGGTCTCTTGTGTGCCTTTTCGCCTCAGATAGTGTTAATGTACGACGCGCGTTAAGTGACTCGTCTGAGCAGGAATAGACGCAGGTTATGTCATTAGCGTTATGTGACGCACGTCAACGCCACGCTCGTGTGTCGCAGGCCTAAGAACTGACCCAGAGGAGAGTGAGCGGGGTTGCCGTCATGGGTAGAGCCCTGGTGACAGGAGCGATATTCTCCGGGCCGTTGGAGTTAGTTAAGCATCCGAGAGGAATTGAGACACTCCTAATGAATGGATTTATACATCGGAGCGGATGCAGAGTACAATTTTCCAAAACAGCATAGTTGTTTCAGCTGACGTGGAGAAGGTGATTCCGTTGCCGGGAATTATATGCTCAAAAGAGTTTTTTTGGTCAAAGAATAATAAGTTTTAATTAAACTTTTGTACTCTTCGGAAATTAACAAAAAATCAAGACCCTTGCGACCCTCTAGCATGAATATCAGGAAGGAAAAATATTTGATAAATACATTTCACACACTTATGTTCACATTCGTTACGTAGATGTAATAATTTTGCTTGATAACCGAGTGGGCCCAAACACGAACTGGTGACTGTTCTAATTTCTCAATTAAAGTATCAGTTCTAATGAAATTGCAAATATTTTGAACCAGGTCATACTTTTTTATCGGCGGACAGTTTCCACCATCAGATGTAACAAACTATTCGGCAGCACATTTCTTAATTTATACAACTGTTGTCATTTGGAATATTAGTGTAGTACGATCGAACCGAGAGCTACACCGATCCAGCGAGATCACAGTCTTGGACATGGTAAGTAGGATAAGAAAATGGTACGTCAGCTAAATTCGGTCGCCACTTACATTACCACGCAAGGATGAGGCCTGGCGCATACTTCAGTTATTTCGGCATATTTCATTAGCCTGATCCCCCAACCAGCATTCTACCGCAAACGCGGGGCCAGAACAATCACGTACATCCTGGCCCTATGCATCACAAGGGTAAGCAGGAGAATTACAAAATATGCAATTCTAGAATTTCTGAATAATTTCTTGGCGTCCCAGTTGTGGTTACTAAAATCTGCTTTCTCTCGAAATTAACAGTTGAGGAGATACAGCCTTCTTGCTTAGCACGACATTAAAATGTATTGTAATGTAGCAGAAAAAAGGCTAAGAATTGTGCCAATTGATTTTCCTTGACGAGAGGAATCAAACGGGATCGATATTCATCACGTCTGTAGATACCGTAAGTTACAAGAAACGCGTTTTCGTTAATACACTAATTAATACAGCTCGGAAGTTTGACAAAATTTATTTTTGATGTTACTATTTTATGGCAACAAACGTACTTCTGAGTTTGTTTTAGATTTTCATTTTACCAATTTTTGCTTATTTTAGTTTTTTATGCCTATCTTTTGGCATTTTGTCTTATTTTTGTCATTTTCGGCCTTTTACGTTATTTTTTTTTAATCTCCTGGCACCGATGTCGACCATCCTGAACATACACTTGCAAACCTGAAACACATGAAGGCACAATCGTGGTTTATCTTTATATGAAAGCAGAGGAAGTGATAAAAATCTACATAAAAAGATGTTGCCGGTAAAGATTTTTATTTATTTTTTTTTTTTTTTTTTTCGTTGTTGCCGACAGGCTTTGTTCGCTCACGAGGAAAGCCATCGTACTTTTGAGTATGGTCTCCGATCTCTTCTGAGAACGATTCCTCTATATAAGATATACCTTTCTCGGTGCTGATGACCTCACAAGTACGAAGAACGAAAATAAAATTATATTTCGATTGATGTTATTTCAAAATCAAAAAGGCAACAGCAGCATTGCGAAGAGACAGCGTCGCGAGTACAAGAAATTCGTTGCCATCATGTCGGAAGGTGATGTTTAATGACTATTAAAATGCAAGATCATTTCTTCACACGTAAGTGCAAATGTTAATTGTAGAGTTAGAGCAAATATGTGAATCATTATTTTTTTTACAATAATTTCTTTTAAATATGATTTATCTTCTTTTACGTGCCTTTTTGCTCCTCTACTTTAGGTCGAATGAATTCCTTTTGAATGCATTTTCTAGTAAAAATAAATGCCTTTTTGCAGGCCTATTTTAAGTAAGATAAATGGCTTTTTGTATACCTATTTTAGGTAAAATAAATGGCCTTTGCATGCCTATTTTAGGTAAAAAATGGCATTTTGCCTGCCTACTTTAATTAAAATAAATGGCTTTTTGCCTGCCTATTTTGGTAAAATAAATGCCTGAAACGTGCAGGCGCTACGAATAAAACATGAAATATTATAATCAGCAATTAAATAACCGTGTCGAACTAACGTATTTATATTTATTCTACAAAATTATCTTTGTTTCCGTAAAATTATCTCCTAATGCGACGGGGCTTCCCCTGGCGGAAGGACGTGGCGAGGCGGCAGGGGAAGCGCGCGCCCCATAAAGGCGGAGGCGCCGCCGCGGCGCGTGCTGGCCGCTGCCATGTGGCCCAAGACGCCCGCCGCCGCGTTGGCCGTCGTCGCCGCCGCGGCGCTGCTGGCGCTGGCGGCCGACGCGCACCCCGCCCCGGAGCCAGACCCCTTCATCAAAGGTACGGCAACTCCCCTCTACACTCAGGACTAAAAGATACTTCTTTGGCAATTACATTAATACTGTAGTAAAATGGGCTAATATTTGGGGTCGTTTCAACAATACGATCTCGAATTTTCAGTCGCAACATCCGACTTTATGGGAGACTATATCCGACTTTCAGGCAGTAGATTCACTTACAGTATTCAGATCTAATAACGTTCCAAAAAATGGTGACACATATAAGTGACGAGGAGATATATGGAATTTTGTACCCGAAAATAGTATGGATTGATGGATGGATGTTTCACGTATAACTGTTAGATTAGAAGGTTTTGAACCGAAATTTGGTAAATACGTCAGCAGTAATATCTAGTTGTGCCATTATCGAGATTATCAAGATATTTTAAGTTGTAGAGGTACTTTACATTATCTTCTGCGATATTTTCAACATTTTCTAAAAACCATTGCATATAGTTTCGTTTAGGTTTTTAGCTCCAGTGGACCCTTCGTGCCTTCTGAGGTTACACCTCAGCGAAGAGAACGTTTCTCACAAACGTCTTGTAAAATAAATTTCTGTTTTATCGTAGAGCAACGGGAATCCTAATATTATATATGGTAAGCCCAACCGATACTTTTCTTAAATAAAAGGCATATCTGATCAATTTATCTCATAACTGATATCATTTAAGTAAAATGCTGTTTTTCGAACAAAGATAAAAATGGGTGACTTTTATTGAACGAGACTTTAAACCGTGTGACTCACCTCCTGCATTTTTCAAAAGCACTTGCCTTGCTCTATAAAAAGCCTTGCTGCGAATCGGATTAGGTGTCCAAACTTCTGTCACTGCAGTGCCTCTGACCGGTAGGTTCTAGGTTCGTGTCCCGTCGGTGGCACGACTTTTTGACATTAGCTAGGCAGCTACCTCGAATTCAACTTTAGTCTGGAGAAGAATTCTAGCCGCAGGCTGCTCTGATCGGTAGTTTTTCGTAGTTTCTCTGAACAACCGAAAGCCGGAACAGTACCGTAACAAGCGACTCACGGACCGCGCGCTATCTTTCCTTCCCCTTCCTTGTCTTATCCTCACCCCTTACAAACACATGCACTACACTATCACACAGCTTAGTGCTTAGAGCTGTTAGTCTCAACTTAGACGATGTCTCTCTGGTGGGAGATACCAAGTTGGGGAAAAATCAAGAAGCCGACTAAAACTATACTTGCGGGACTAATGACCTTATCAGTGTACGCGCCCGGATTCACTTATCCATGAATTGGTTCCCAGATCTCGTCTCGCACGTGGACAAAGGCATCAAGACGGTGGGCAAAGCAGTGAAGAACGTCATTCGGCGCCTCCGAGCCGGCTGCAGTTGCACCCAGGCCAAGCTCAGCTGCCGCTGCTGCTCCCCTATCAAGGTGCAGGAGCTCAAATTTAATAAAGAAGGTAAGAAGAAATTAACACAGTAAAAAATTTACCAAGAAAAAATATTGTGAATGGAACTTGACCGATCAAGTCAATTTTATTACGATTTTGAAAAAAAAAATCCATTTTTGAAAGTACCCTGAATTGTTTTGTTCGCGAAATAAATGCAATGTATGATACAAAGTAATATTTGTTTTCAGTGTGCTTGCGCACGAGATTCCGCCTCTCAGATTTCACCGCCCACTTGAACGTGTTGGTCAACAAAAGGGTAATCGGCGGGATCACTTACGCAGGTAAATTGTCATAGGTACACCACGAGTGCTTTGGAAAATGTCGATAAATTCCCGATTTGCGAAGCGGGGAGGGGAATTTTCTGAGAATTTCCAAAGTACAAGTGATATTGAATAGTGGTATTTCATTTCACGAGTGAAATTATGTCCTATAGAGTTCCAAAACGCACCAAATATTGAAAATAACTGAGAGCGTATGTTAAAAATCTGAGGTTCTGTTGCAGTACATACGCTGTTTATTGGACATGGATAAAGCGATCGATGTATACCGCCTCTTAAGATAGATGAGTCATAGTTTATGATTGGCCAGAAGGGAGAAGCGGTAAGAAAAATCGGATATATAAAGCAATAAACTTTTTGAGATATGTCACCTTGATTGGGGTATTTTATGCATATAGTTAAATACTATTGATTTTAATTTCACAAGTGGAATATTCATTTCAACAGGTGTGTAAGTAGTCTTCACATACTGGCATTTCTGTTCCTATTAGGTTTTGTTTTAAATATTCTGCGCAAAGATGTAACGAATACAATTTGAATTATCTGTTACGGAAATCGTCATTTTCTTCCGTTTTAATCTTTTATACATTATAATTGTAAATGTCCATTACAATTAGATCCATTTTTACTGTATTGGAACGTGATATTAGTAGATACCAACAGTGTATTTTTATAAATTATTTTGGATTAAGAAATAATTTACACATATTCTATATATCAATTAATAATAGGAAGCAACTTTTTTCAGCTACAATTTATTCCTACAGGAATGATAATCGATCAATATCTCGAATGAATCTGTTTGACTATTTTTCAATGCGCGCAGAAAGTAAAAGAAAACTTCAGTGGTTGCATTACAGATGTGCTAATCCACAAAGATTAAGAATACAGGAGATATCAAACACAAAGTGTTTTAAAATACATTATTTATGATATTAAATATATTTTTAAAAATCTTTGTGGTTGATATCTGGTAAATATTTAATAATTAAAAGAAAACTATGCGGTCTTCGGCCAAGTGAGAGGTATCAATGGATTCATTAGATGCTTAGGAGCTGCTGCAGGCCAGTAATACGTTGTAAGTAACCCAAACCAATATTTAAACAAATTCAACGAAAATGAAATATTATAAGATAACTTCAAGCCGGCTCGACACTATGCCTATAGTCTCCTAAAAATTGCTGCTTTGCGCCAAAGTACCGCCAAAGTACACCCACACTTAGCCATTAAACATAATATATCTTATCAAAATTAGGCAAAGTAATTATCTTGGTATTCTCTTAAAAATTAACCACTTTGTGTAGCTGTTATGCATAATAGCTAGTACGGTCCGTTCAGTTCAGAGAGGAAATAGATTTTTTTGACAGATTCTAAAACAGTTAAGCATCACCCAAGACCTAAATATATTAGACCTAAGACCTAGTATATTTGAGTTAGACAAATCTCAAAAAGAGCAAGATAGTTTGTAAATCAGGGGCCACCAGTTTATGGAGAACTATGGGTTTGCTTAGCTTTGAGAAGGGAACAGGCACATTTATATGTCATGTAAAATACAAGACATACAGAGGAAACAGGTTGGGTTAATGTCGGTACCAACAGCTGATGTCAAAGTCAGTTCAGAGTCCAAGGCCCGAAGTTGAAAGCAAGGGACAGTTTACACGAATAACTTACATTGTTCCCATATCGCCACATCAAACACAGTAAAAACGTGTTCAAATCAAGTTTAGAAGCAGATGAAAACGTGTATGCATGTGAATGAAGTTCTTGAACAGATGTAAAGGGTCATGCTATCGATGTCGAATGTGAAAGAGACCTCTCTCGTTACCTGCATCACAATTTTAATTAAATTTGCAATAACATAAATGTAATCACAAAATTATGCACATAAATAGGAAAAAAATATCCACTTGAAAAGAAAGTTCTAAAGTGTACTTTTCTTGCTTTCTACCTACTTCAGTGTGGTGATATCGTACGCACATTCTCCAATTGGCGGAATAACAACAATAATACCGGGTCAAACAGCTCAAGTATGAGTTAGCTAATGCTTGCTGACGAATGCGAGTCACTTATATGCGTTACTCACAGACCACGTCCCCGGATATGGCTTGCCATAAAAAAAATCGTGTCAAAAAACGCTCACGTAATTGAACAGACCATGTGAATTGATCAAAGTAATATTTCTCTTTTTTGCTGTTTGGACGGATGTGGAAAGTCACATCGGAGCACTAAACCTTTGCCATGAGGGCAGCGCCAACTCCAAACCGGTGAAGTATCTGCCAGTATCCTTCGCATTTAACCGAGTGCTCTGAAGGCGTCGTTGATGGCTCCGCTACTTGTGCCGAAGTTAATGACAAAGCTCAGGCACGTAGACTAAGCAATTAACATAAAATATCATTGAGTCTGGCCAACGCATAATTTCCATTGAATTTTATGTCAAAATTATTTTTTCGAACGGTTTATTCCTAGCAGATTGTTCAAACTCACGAAGTTCTATTCCTTGGGCGGGGGTTTTGTCGGTTAGCGATCAGCGCTCCGACTACCGACTACCGACTACCGACTACCGACTACCGACTACCTCTAATTAGACGTTCGTCGGTGGGGCTTCTGCCACTCTTAGCTGCTGCGAACAAAGGCTACCCAAAGTTATTAATTTTCGAAAAGAATCATTGTTTCAGACAAATCACACTAACATCATACATATTGAATGGATACAGTGAGTAATTATTTCTTTGAACAGACGATATGGTGATTAAATATTATAACTAGCGATTATACACAATCACTTATTAGATCATAATATTAATATATTACTTATATTTTTTTGAATTCTTGCGGAATGATCTTTCTAGGTTTCCCGCTGGTACTTTTATGAGCAAAAGAACGCGTTAGGTTGTGTAGAAAGTAAGTTGTAACGCCTTGCGTTGTTGTGTCTCCAGCGAACAAGACGCCGCCCATCTGCCTGCCCGTGCCCAAGGTGCCCGTGCTGAAGGTGTGCGTGCAAGGGCACGGCTTCGCCATCATCAACAACAAATTCCGCCTCTGCATCAAACTCATCGTGAAATTAGTCAGACAAACCATCGCGGTCATCACCTTCGATTGCCTGCACTTGAAACTGCCCAGGAAGGGCTGACAGCTCCGGGTTTCGATGGCATTAAGGGCCAAGAATAAGTGATTTTCAAGATTCGGGATACGATCAAAATGCAATGGCTGAAAACTAAAATAAAAATACTTCAAGTGGTAAGGACAATGAACGGTTGGTTATGATTAAAAATCTGTGTTCAAGTGGAATTTGTATAAAATTATGTCCCATTTGTCTGTCATTGCTGGATAATAAATTAAGAAAATCGTATGCAAATATATGCATTTAAATATAATAGTAAGTATATACAAAAAAAGAAAAAAGAAAAGCGTTTCAAATTTTGGTACCCTTATAAAATTTCCATTTCACACAAAAATTTGAGTCGTAAAACTTCATTGAATTAATTTTCATTCTTACTCAATATTCTGAAATAGTACAAACACGTTTCGACATGCTTTAAGAAAGATGTTACCACATACAATAGATCTTTCGTTTTTTTTACTATCTTTGTCGTTATGTTACGAGAGAATAATACGAACATGATACAATATAATTTTTATATTTTTCCAAATAATAGTTCATTTAAATAAGGTTTATTTGAAACATTCTTACTTTTTTGTAATTACTGCAACCAACAGAAAAATTGTTATAAAATAAAATCGCTTCAAAATGCCATGTTTAAATAAAAATAGGACAGTCCGAAACTTTTCGCGTTGTATTCGATTCCTATTGGAACAAAATAATAATTTTGATGCAATAAATTATATAGATCAGTAGATTGAAGCTATATTATTCGTTCAGTATTTATTTATTTCGTGTTTCCTGGTGCGCCTACCGGCTGTACGTGCAGTGCATGTTTTTTATCGGGAACGCTGGCAGTAATCTTCTCCAGCTGGTTTGTGAGATCCAGCGCTAACGTATACGTCGACTTGCGGGGTTTTCACATCCAGGTATCCAACCACCAACGGGGCAAGTCACCGTCAGGACAATCTCTATGCCTCCGACTGGTCACATTCCCTATTCAGGCATTCTATTCAATTATAATTCCGCTCATCCAACTAAAATGCAGAAATGCATACTTTTTAACTTAGTAGACAAAATGAAACAATTATCAAATTTAATGTTCTATGAAATAAAAAAATATTTCATTTGTTAATAAATTATGATTATCCCAATTAATTTCATTTACAGAACGGTACGTCAGTGCTAGAAAAGAATATTATACAACAACAAAAAATGCAAAATCACTGTTCTAGTAATATTGAAAATTAAACTGATCCACACATTTTCTTCCATTTACTCCTCATCCAATCCATCAACAATAAAATAAAGCAATCTTTGCAACCAAATTTTAAAATTCGTTTGCTAAATAATATTGTAACCAAGAAATATTAAAAAACAACAGGAGGACCCGATCACAACGAGTTAGAGATACACAGTGGAAAGAGCGCCGCCATCTTTGAAACAGGAGAATCACTCTCCGCCATGTTAAAAAGTATCAAACTTTCCGCCGAAAAACAATGTTTGTTGATTGGAAACACTTTTGCAGGTTCATTAAATATAACAGCGGATTCATGCAGTAGGTATAATATTGCTGAGAAGTTATAAATAACGCGAGTTAGTATTTGCTTTTGGAACCACTAGTTTTAGAACAGATCATTTAAGACATTATTAATATTGAAGTTTAGAAATGTTAACGTTTTGCAATTTTCAAAAATATAGAGAGTACGCCGGAAATCGGACTAGCACAATTTTTTATCGGTCTGTGATAAATGCGAGGAGAAAATTTAAAGGAAAAATTGGAACTCTGTTTTAGAAAATAATTGTTTAAGAATTTCCTACATTTCACGAATTACGTGAAAACTACCCATACTTTCGAAAACTTATACAGGATATCTCAAAATCTTTTTTGAAGAACAGATTTCATTAAGGAAGAAATCCATCTTCATTAGTGTAGTTGTAGGAAGACCCGAAAAAATTAAAATACTCCAATTTTCGAAAATAAAAAAATGTCTACGAAAACGAAACCAGTGCCGTTCTTTTATGAGTCTTTTGCGCTATTCGAGGACAAAGTTTGATCCAAAAATTTGAAGCCATTTTTTAGAAAACCTTGGAAGTATTTTTGAGGCTTTATGTAAATACCCCACAGAATCAAAATATTAGTTTCAAACTCGCAGAGCTCCGATTTCCTTTAAAGCCACTGATTAACATAATTTGTTTGAGAAAATTGTCTAAACGGTTTAGGCGCTGGCGTTGACCACAGATTGACGGCCAGACAGATAAACTTACAGATAGACACAACATTTTTGATATCAATCGACTTTACAGTATCAAAAGATGGATTCTGACTACTCGTATTAGAAGAAGTAATTTACTACATAGGAGAAAGAATCTGAAGGCAGAGTTAATAGAGCGGCATGGTAATAATCACAGTGGAAAACACTGACTCCTCCTTTACAGCAGGGAGGAAACGTCGAAACTTTGCAAATAAGCTCTTGAGACAATTTTAAGAATTTTTTGTCTAATAAACTACTGGGATATTCCGAACGGTTTATTGGCAATAAGCACTCAAAAGATGGTTTGAAAAAAATGCTTTTTAGGCAAAAATTTGCTCTGCAGCAGCATAGAAACACTCTAGAAATATGTAAATTATTTATTATTTACGAAAGAAATGAATATATTTATTCCGGAAGAAAAAATTAACACAGAAATAAAAACAACAGTCAAAATGTGTAAATTGGGCGTTTTTTATTTGTTAATTTTTCTTAACATGTTTCGTTAACAACTTTTTCCCTTCCAAGGAGATAGAAGGACAGGGAAGCGGGTGGCGTTTAATATGCGAGAGTTCTCGCCCGGGCACGCTACTTTGTTCATATCATGACATTGTCTAACAGTGCACGGAGGCTGCGGGTAGAAATGGTGCAGCCGCGGAGGCTGTAGCGGTGCGGTAACGGGCCCGCCGGCGCCGAAGGCGGGGAAGCGCTAGCGCTGCCTTTCCGCCAGGGTGCCCCCGCCCGCCACGCCCTCCCGGGGCACAGCGCACGGCCGCAGTCGCCGTCGCGTCGCCATGCCGCCCAGGTGAGTACTCCGCTTGCTTACGTCTCGCCACTTGACACACCGTTGTCAGAATGCTCCAGGTGGACGAGAGCTAACTGATACGATGCTTGTAAGAAGCTAGTCAAATTCCGGGATGAAGGTCGGAAACGGGTGAAACACGAATGAACGAAAGTCTGTCGGCTCAGGGGTCTTGCAATTGCGTGGAAGTTATGATATTTACGTGGTTCAGTATAGTAATATTTGACATTTTTTATTAATACAGAATTTCAGTTGGATGCAGGTATTCATGAAGGTTTTCCATGCCGGTTATAGCCCCTTATCTCCTTCGAAACGCCTTTGATTTCCAACGCATGCGTAAATGCGCGTACGTGTTTGGGACGCGACCCCCCAATCTCCCTCGCCTCCTATCTCGATTTCATCCTTGGCCCAATTCATTGATTGGCTGATATTTTTGTGTTTCCTGGCGCTTCAACGACTAACGTCTTTAGCCTCGTAAATGTAGTGCGTGTTTTTAACTTGGGAGGAGGTGATCTTCCCCTGAGGGATGGCGAGCTACCTGTCGGCTTGTGGGGTTATTCCCCAACCAGACACCTCCCACCAGCGGGGCACCGCCTCAGCCGAGACAAGCTCTAAGCTCCTAACTGATCTCTCGGCTTGTAAGATAGTGTGCAGTATGTAAGTGTAAATGTGTGTAAGAGTTGAGGATAGGCTAAGGAAGAACAAAATATCGCGCATGCCTCACCGAGGTCCGTTGGTGATGGTATTCACCTGGTGTTGATCGGAGAAACTACGGAAAACTAACGCTCAAAGCAGCCACGAGCGTTTTCCTCTACACAGCGGGTGAATTCATCCTAGCTATCTAGTTGGTGTCGAAAATGTTGTCACTGTCGAGACTCGAATCCTAGAACCTCCCCGACAGAGGCACTGGAGCGTCATCAGTTGAAGCACTGAGCCACATAATCCTGTCCTTGACCCGATGTTTCATTCATGTTACGATTAAAAATTATTATAACCTATCCTTGTTAAAGAGCCATTCAAAAAACATTCCTCTGCAAGATGTAATTTGTTTACCCCTATCTCACCCTTTTAACAACTTTTAACGCTTATGCTTCCTCTCTCCCGAGATGAGCGTTCCATTCTGCCCCCTCCGCTTTCCGTGCTGCATTAAATCACCATTTCTAAAATACGGAAAGCTACAACACAATTACCGCTTAAACCAGAATTTTGAAAAATGACGTTCTGCAAAATTAATTATGTCTATATTTCTTTAAGAACTCCACAATTAATATTTTGAAATATTCCATGAATATTTTGAAATATTCCCGGAATATTTTGAATTATTCCCGGAATATTTTGAAATATTCCCGGAATATTTCTAAGCTTCTTTTATTCTAACATATTGTAATTCTTATTCTAATATTTATCTTTCTTCGGTTCCCGGAAAGAATATCGCAAATTAACTTCATATTCGTAAATATATGTTTGGGACCGTCGTGATGCCAAAAACACCCATTCATGACCAAGAAGTTTCGTAGTCCTCGATTTCTTTTTCGTCACTCGTAAAATCCGTTATTTCAGGTTGGCTAATTCAAATATTTTCTCTCAGGCTCCTACAAAAGTAAAATATATTCTTAGGTTATCATATCGTACACATATCTTATCAGTCATTCAGAAACATATTTTTTAATTTTAGAAAGTTACCTAGACAGCCTATTACCCTTTCTTGCGTTCAGTTACAGTTATGTCTCATGTAAATTTACACGTTTTCTCTCTACTAACACAGCACAGGACGTTCTACAGCAATAACCAATCATGTTCACACTTACAGGTTGTAATCAGGTGACACTTTTTAATTGTTTTCGGCGATAAATATATTTAAAATGAACCAAACAATATGTCAAACACATCATATGTACCCTTCCTACTCATCAACGTCTCCTTAGACTTCTTACTATGAAGCGCTGTGATTGAAAGACTAATATCTAATACTTGGAAACTTATTTTTTGCAAACATTTACTACGTACATGTTCGCATGAACAATGCCCTTTAAAATATAGTCGCTCTTTATAATAGAATATGTCACTCTTTTATTATAGTCGACCATTGTACAGTAGTGTCCTAGAAAGACTTTACCTTCTCACACGTTTCTCTTAGAACGTTTTAGATCGTGGTGTTGTTTTTAGTTTTTTAAATTTTCTTGAGAGGCTCGGTAATTCGGAATAGTTATATTTAGTAACTTTTTTAATTATTGAACCTCCATAGCAACAATCAGGAAAGTGCCCTTAGAAAACTTAATGGGTATGTAAGGCTATTAAGATTATCTTATATTTTAAACAAAACGTTCATATTAACAAAAAGTGACTTGACTCTTGTCTAAAAATAAACGATTCAATTTTCTCGGACGTCAGATCAGAGTTAGCATCATTGGCTCCTTCCGGTGGCGGAATTCTTGATACTAGCTGGATAGCAATATCGAATTCGGCCACTGTCTGGAAGAAATTATACCGGGCGTCTGCTCTAGAGTGGTTTCTCTGACCAACACCAGACGAATGCTGAAGCATTACCCTAACAAACGGGCCACGGACCGCGAGCGAACTTTCTTTCCTTTTCCATGACCTATCCTCATCCATTATCGATTATAATTTTATATATATTCTAATATCATGGTCAAATACGAGTGGCGCATGGAGTTAAGGAAATCTTTAAGGGACGTTCTTTGATTGGTTACATCAGGCCTGCACAGCATTTTGCACTTCGACCTCGAGAGCCGCGCGCAACGTCTACTTACTTACATTTACCATGTACTACACCTACTATGTACTGAACTACCACATATGTCGGGAGCTTCGAGTTTGAAACCCCTCTAGCCGAATAAAAGGACGGCACCGGATTGTGCCATCCAATGAGAGAGAAACAGCGTCAACTCCGGGGATAAAAACACCACTTTACCATCTGAGCTAATGAGCACAGCAGTTGAATGGCTTCCCTGTGGCAGGTGGAGCGCGGCGCTTGCGGCCGCCCTGGTGCTGCTGGCGGCGACGGCGGTCGCCCAGGCGGAGGACGACTGGGCGGACGAGGACTGGGAGGACGAGGAGGACGGCGAGTGGGAGGAGGAGTGGGAGGAGGAGGACGGGGAGGCGGCGGCCGTGCGCGCGCTCAGCGAGCTGCCCCTGGAGCGGCTGCTGGCGCTCCGCCGGCACGTGCCGCTGGCCGCGCCCCCGCTCGCCAACCGCTCGCTGGGTACGCTGCTCCCCGCACGCGCCTCAGCCCGCGACCATCCGTTTCCGCTGCACAGCCCCTCCCTCTTCCCAACATTACACTACTGATCGTTGAGACACACTCGATGAAGCCATGCTGTACACGTAATCAATTCAATGTCATGGCGGCGGCGATGGTTTAACTGTTAGCGTATCGGACACAAGCTGGCGCGTTCAAACCTGATCGAAGCCGTGGATTTTTAGGGCGAAAAAATCTTTCGTACGCTTTACTTCGGAGGGGAAGTAAAGCCGGCTGTCCCATGTTAGTAGATTTACTTTGCATGTAAAAGATCCTCAAGCCCAAATGACGCCTTTGAGCTAAATTCAAATCGCCTGTTTCGTCGCCTAAGAAATAGCTTCTTTCTCCACTAGTTAGTGAAAGAAGCGTAGTGAAATTTGCGTGTTAAACGCGATAGTGTCATTTGCGTGGAAGAGCGAGCCTGATGGGCCGAGACTCGCCACGTAAAATAAGGCATCAATTCAAATTCAATTCGGGGCATGTAAACACCACACTATGCCGATAGTGACACCATACCAGAGTACTTTCTAGGATTCTACGGCGTCTACTAGCAGTGGCGAATTAAACAAAGCAGACACAAGGGCTATGCTTCCCCAGCCATCATTCTTTTTTGTACGTACGTATGTATGTATGTAGTTGGTGTGAACGAGCTCAGGTCTAACAGCGACGTCCCTGCCTCGCGGCCATGGGTTAAGTGGTACGTGTGGTCAGGACGTAGTCATCTCGACGCCGTATTCAGGTCTTCTCATCCTGAGAAGTGAATTTTCTCATCGTCACACAGCAATATACCCAGAGACATTGCAAGGAAAACGCACACTATAATCTTGGCTCGACCGGGAATCGAACCCGGAGCCCCATAGAAAGAGGAAAACGAAACTTGGAAAGAGAGCACGCGAGCCACGAGCAACATTCTTTTTGAACATTACCTAACTCGTTCAAAACAATATTATATACCATAGATCTCATCACTTCCAAAGCTGTATTCCCAGTACGAATACACTCTTACATTCTTTTTTTAAATTTAGAGCTTAAATTCTTTTTGAAAAATATTTCAAAAATGTTTATGGGTGTTCCGAATTAAAATTGCCCCCTTTCTAAATTTGTATGTGCGTCCGTCCCCTTCGATCTACGAGAAAGCGTTGCTCCATGTTACTATACTACAAGTTGCTTAGTTTCATGCGAGCAACCTGACAAAAAATGATAAGTGTTCGTCCTATTTTAGTTGCCCGATTGCACTCGCGGCAGCTGCGCACCGCAAAATCCATCTGCTTCACCGAATGCAGTTTCGCATTTCCATCTTCGTTCCTGCCGTCGCCGCCTAATTACTTTACTCCTACTGGTTCTCATTAACTAACAGCTCTTAATAAGTATTATGTATTCTGAAATCTTCTTACTAAACAAAAGTATATTTTTCTTGAAAATTTTAATCTATATCATACGAAAATTATCCTATATCGTATTGAAAAATGTCTGTTTCTCTTCGTATCACTCATCCATCTCCTCATTATCTTCATAGTTTGCTTCTTTCTTGTCTATTTTAGAGTCTTTTGGCTTTCTTCTCGACATTTTTCGTTAACGCAAAGGTACTGCGTGGGTCCGTATTTTGGTAATACTTACGCATATCTAGCATAGGCTGGTCTCATGCTACCTGTGCATTGATTCACTCATTTTTCCGACCTTGCCTCACAATAAGAACGTCCCTGACTGACTCGTCCATATTTCGTTAAAAAAAGCGTATCAACTTAAATTCATCAACTTTTTGTTTTAGTTGTTGGTATATTCTTAATAAACATTATCGTATTTTCTCGAATACAAGCCCTTTTTTAGAAATCGGTAAAAAAGAATGGTGCGGGAGCGGGCAAACACGCGATTCAAAAAATAAAGCGAAATAATTTTTCAAAATGTATCTTTTTCAATGTTTTAAATAGACCGACATTTCTTGCATCCCGCTTATAATTGTATGAATTTACCAGTGATTAAACAAAAGTTTTGCAACGTAAACACATAAAATACATACCTAAGGTTTTTGAAATTTTCATCTACAAAAGTGGGGGTAGCTTATATTCGTGGTGGAGGGGGCTGTGTTCGAGAAAACTCTGTACTTGAAATTATTAAAGGGAGACTCAAAAATAGACAAGAAAGAAGCAAACTTTGAAGAGAATGAGGATATGCCCTAACCATCTCCTTAATGTCGAAAATTTCTTTTAAGTTGAATTGAACGGATCGGTAGAACAAAGGGCTACCTCACTTTGTCCTAGCTCTGAGATATTGAGTGTTTTACCAGAACTTACATAATACTGACTTACGTACAACTCATTTCACTTTTAAACGCAGTACTCTTCTATATCTTCTATATTTAATATATCTAAGTTTATGTTGGATATAAATAACATTACACTCAAAGAATAATGTTTTAACGTGTTATTTAATGATAACTCAATTTCATAAAAAATGTTGGATGGCGCCTTGTTCTACTGAGCCCTTCAACTCCATTTCCGGTTCCGCTTTGGCAGGGCCGGAGGAAGAGGAGGAGGCGGTGGGAGGAAGGCGGCGGGCGGAGGGCCCCCGAGGTCCCGAGGCGCTGGCGCTGGCGGCCCCGCCGCCTCGCAGCTACAGCTACGGGGGCACGCGGCGCGGCGGAGGCGGCGGCGGCGGCGGGGGCGGGGGGCCGCCGCCCTGGGTGGAGGAGGAGGAGGAGATCATGGTGGAGGTGGAGGAGGAGCCCCCGTGGATGCCCGCCATGCAGCAGAAGAACAAGAGCAAGATGATCTCAAAGCTCTTCCAGGTCAGCCGCCCTCTTTGGCTTATTTGCAGGGTACGCTAACATTTAAGGAAGTGGGACTTGCAACAGATAAGTAGATGAAACACACATTTTATTTATCCAGAAGATGGACATTCCACGTATTACGTAATTTATGAAACGACATGAAATGTCATGAAAATTCTGTAATTGCACTTTATTAACTGTCCCATTTCTATTGTGAGGAGGGTCAAGAAAACTACGATGGTATCTATATTTGTTCAGATAACAAGTTACTCTTTCATCGACTAAGATTTTAATTAATTTTGGAAACATTTATCAAAAGCAGTTTTGCAGTTGGCAACATCAGATGTTAGTAATGTAACGTCACGCTGAGAGCACGGGCAGGGAAGACAAGTGTTCAGGTCGGGCGAGGATAACGGACAAGAGGGCGAGGGGAGGGGTCGGTTGGGTAGAACAGGCTGTGCCATAAAATGCCATGTGTGCCATAAAATGTCCTTTAATGAACGATTTATTGCAACGGTAACGGTCGTTTAAAATGCTGGTAAACAAAAACCTAATGTTTAACACTGAAGAATAAATTGTATTCCAGGTTAAAATTACCATTCTCGACTCCTTTCATCTCCTTCCAAGGTGATTTTTCTCAGTGGGGAATATAATAATATGTATTATTCCAGACTTTCACCGTACATTGCGATTAAATACAAAATTTTGAGACTGGAAAACCATTTTCGAGAAATTCACGCGCTGAAATTCATGATCTTCAGATTATTTTCGAGAAAATCTTCGTTTAAACGGATAAACAAGATCATTCGCTGAGAATAACAGAATGATTGCAATTGTTAACAGGTACACAAATTTTATGACGTGGGGGTAATAATGGATTCCATAGAGACTTTGAAAGAAGGAAGACATGCTGTGACAATGCACTGTAAATTCTACGTAAACAAGTTTTAACGATTTTTTTGTTCAGGAAAGATCAAAATGAATAATTCACAAAAAACTGGGTTTTCTCTGATAACTCAACAACTATCTCATATTTTACGAAACAAAAATCCTCTCTCATTACTTTCAAATACTGTTACAATAATTTGACTTAATTTATTTTCTTTAAAAAGCAGTAAAAACTATGTGAAGGATGGAGGAGAATAATCAGTTCACGTTTTCTTGATTATGAAAGGGAAAAAACTGTCGTACGAAACGTAGATTCCTCTTGACAGTTGATAGCACTCTTTGAAAATCATCGAATATCTCGAATTTGTTTGCGTTTCGTGTCGCGTCCCACTTTCCTCTTGAGCAGCTAGGTCCGCATCCGTGGGCCGGCTTGCGCGTTCACTTTCATGGCAGGTGCCATGCATCTTGGGTCTCTGCCTGCCCTCATTTCTTCGTTCGCATTTGCCGCCGTCCAATCCGATCCAGGACCAACCACGTCACTCCCCTGTCCCTCACAGCGACCACCGCGACACCTGTTAGCGACGTTACGAACTATTTCATTTCATTTCATTTCATTTCATTTCATTTCACGCTGTCTCGTCGAGTTCAAGATGAAGGTATTTAAATGCGTAACAGACAGATAATTCCGTGAGCAATACAACAAGATGCAGAAAACATTAAGTGTAACACACAAATATTAAAATATATTGCTAATCGTACACCTTACCATCTTCAAGATATGAACTCTACGGTGTAAAATTTTTTGACAATTAGATACTTGTATTTGGATTTATATAGTTTGATACATTCATTATATAAGGTGGTGATTTATTAACAATTAATTCAATTGAATATTTAGAGAATCAGTTTTGAAATGTATTATGTGTTTGTTCTTTCTACCTCTAGTTTCATAATTGTGTTAATCTTTATTTTAAGTGAATAACCTCTTATTTATAGAAAATTAAACGCATGCAATAGAAGTATTCGCGTTTATTCGGCCATCGACTTACAGGACTTTCTGCTTTATCGAATGAAAAAATAATAAGGTTTACAGAAACTCAAAAAATCTTTATAATTTGGCTGTCGGGCAAATTTCTTGATTTTTTAAGCCTCTTATTATCCGACATTTTTGCTTATCCAAAGTTCAGCCAGACAGTTTAGGTGGATAATCAGGATTCTGCACTAGTTCATTCTGTGCGAAGAAAGATGGTAAATACACACATGATACATATGGATGGTATATTTATATAGAAGATAGTGGTATAAAATATTCATAAGAAAAATGTATAAGTACGAGCCTGCTTTTCAACATTTGAGATGACAGGTGCTTGAAATATTTCATTAGAATACAACGAAGGGAGTCTTACAATAATAGTAGCCACAAGAAATACTTTACTTGAATTATCTATTTGTATAACAACTTAAATTTATGCGAGTTTTCAAAAATCACATCAACTTCAAAATACTCTTCAGTTTCTTGAAAATGTCCTTAAAACAGATCAGCGCTATGGATATTGTGACCAACTTTGCTTGAACAGGCCATTAAAATATCCTTGAACAACCCGCCATTGAACAACCCGCATCTCTAATATTTTAGAAATTGAAATGTCAACTTTTGCTCTGGCGTACGCAATCTCGTTTCTGTTTATGCGTCATCTAGTACAAGTTATTATTGAAAATAATATAAAATATGGTAATATTAATTACGGGCAATACAAAAAATAATCAATAAAATGTACGAAAAATAAAGTAACAAAAAATAGACTCAAATAAAACTCAATATTATGTGTATCAAAATAAAATAATCATTTAGTAAACGTTTTAGATACTTTTGAACAAGGAATAAGGCTTTCGCATTTATTCTTTCTCCCTTCTGAACAGTTGATCTCAATGGCTATTTGGCGATGACTTTCAGAGTATGTGCACGACTGCAAGATCATGAGCACGATGATCATGATCATGAGCAGAATATGGATATGAATGTAATGAATATGGGAAATTTAACTTGAGAGATTTATTGATTACACAATAAATTGCCAACTGCTGTTACATAATTGCTTGAATGCTATTGTTTGCATTTATTTGATTTTATTTGTATTCTTATTTTATGTATTTTTCTGATGTGTATAAACTTTTAAAATGTCCAAAATATATCGTTATGTAAACTGTATTTTAAATGCAAACTGTAGTTGATTGAAGCATGATGAAACTTACTTTCAGTAAACGGTTTGTTGCATATATTTACGTTCATGTTTTTTAATAATTCAAGGAATGCGTACAAAGTGGATTATGTTTACATGTTCATATTTCTGTCGTTTCTAAAGAAAATCTAAGACTTTGATAGAGAGGTAGAAATGAGAATTCCATTGCATTTGTGTTAATGAATTTCCAAGAAATTAAAAATTAAAAGTTTTCCTCTGCTTGATCAAAAAACATATTTTTAGAAAATAATAATCAACAAATGTGTTAATGTAAAGAGAAAGTGCGGTATTCTTTTATTTTCCATGTCCACCCCTCGCCCATAAACGACTCTTCGTACTTTCGCAATAAACCATATGAACGGTAACTCTATGGAGGTTGCAGCGTTTCCTCTTGATGTTGGGTTCATTGCAGGTGCACAACATGCTAACATTCCAATATATAAGGAGTTACATGACTGGCGTTTAGGAAATACGACTCGAAAAGGGCAAAATGATTGAATATTTTAAATGAATACACTAGATATTTTCTACAAAAAATTATTCGACTCCCATTAGAAAATACAGTCAACTGAAACATCTTTGATTTTAACAGAATACGTTTGAAGATTAAAGCTGTTCTTAATTAGAAATAATTTGGAATTGTCGCATTCACACGTATTGTTCAGCTCAATATTTGATGCTGAGTTGTTAAAAATCCAAACTATGTTTCATCGAACCCCGCGAGACACGTCAACAAAAATATAATCAAAAAATCCTAAAAAAATATTTTTTTAAATTACTTATGTCATACATGAAATGAGTTTCTACATGCTAATGCTGAGTTTCTGTGTGGCAGGGCTCCATCACCGCCCTGGCCTTCCTGGCGTTTGGGGGCTACCTGCTGTGCCTGATCGTGCAGGCGGTGAAGAACAAGGAGCAGATGAACATGATGACGATGACGACGGCGGCGGCAGGAAACGGCGCGGCGGCGGTGACCCCCGCGCCCCTGCGACGCCCCATCGTCCTCGTGGGGCGACGCCGGAGACGCCACGCTCACGCTCGCGCTCACGCTCGCGCCCACGCTCGCGCCCACGCTCGCGCTCACGCCCACGCTCCCGCGTGGCCCCCGCCCGAAGACGCCCTCACGCGCGCGCTCTTCCTGCTCGCCGACGGCTACGCGCGCTACAGCGGCGCCCACGTAGCGTAGGCCACGGAATAAACGTTACAAACTTCTAGTACTTTCAAGGTCGATGATAGACGTTACAAACTTCTAGCACATGCAGGGGGACAAGGTGAACGTTACAAACTACTACTGCATGCTGGAGGGATGACCGTTACAAACTTCTAGCATAAGTACGGGGAAAGAATGAACGATACAAACTTCTAGCACATATAGGGGAAGCGAGGATGAACGTTACAAACTACTACAGCATGCAGGGATGACCGTTACAAACTTCTAGCATAAGTACGGGGTAAGGATGAACGTTACGAACTTCTAGCACATACAGGGGATGCGAGGATGAACGTTACAAACTTCTATCACATGCAGGGAGCAAGGATGACTACTTGTTGCTAATAAATACGTGCTTGGAAATTACACATCTGAAGCCTGTTGCATTCTATCATTTTTTCATCATTTGATCGTACAGAAAATAGATGGAAAAGATACGTTTGATTCTACATGCTAGTGTTTCGCTATTGTAACTGGATGTACGAATCGGAGTGTTTTACACGGTTATTTAGTTATATGCATGTAATCGTGGTGAAAATATTTCTTATGGAAAAAGCATTGAAGCCGCGAAAAGCATTGAAGATTAATCAGTTGAAAATATCATCTATGGTAGCAAATTAAGGTACTTTAATTTATGAGTAAGCACGGAACGGTACATTAGAACACTATGTTTTATTTCTCATTACATGATCACTTCATATTACAATTTAACATATTAGAACGCTCTCGAAACCGTACAAACTATAAATCGCATCAATGGCATGACAAACTAGAGAAAGTTCCAAAAAAGTGACGCCATAGAGTGCGGTAGTCAAACTGGATGTAATCTATACGGAAAAATGAAGGGTGCATCATTTTTCTGTGTAAATTACATCTCGTCTGGTCCATCACTTTTCTGTACAGATTAAAAATGATGAAATAAATGTCAGCGTAAATCGGGCATAACATTTGTGAAATTCCCCCTTAATAGTATGTAACCCACATGTCAAAGAGAAATGTGGTGGAAATTTCATGAAAGAAAGTTGCACATGTGACATTTTCCCTGAGTGGAAGGCAATCGTACAGTGGTGTACGGCAGGAATGAAAAATCTCTTTGCGTCAGAACTTGTACCTGCCGTACACCAGAGCAATATCAGTTCCATTCCAATTACGCACAAAAGAGGGACATCTTCAACCCCTCCCTACTTGCCCTACATGGGTGTAGTGTTTATTCTGAGACGTCCCCTGTCGCAGGCTGCGTGGCCGACATTCACATCCACAATGCAGCATGTCTCGGAATAAATGAATCGCTGAGTTCCAAAGGGTACCAAAAAGGAGCGTTTAAAAAAAATAACACGAATTGCACTGACATGTTCATTCAACTTACGTCGATTAAAAATTCCGCTTAAACTCAGAATATTATTTTTATTTAAGACCCTTTTGAGACCCGGTGAATCAAATGTTACAAATTTCTTGGGCATTTAGAAGGTTCGAAGACTTGTTTCTGACAATGAACATGAACGACGTTGCACATTTGAATTTTTCCCCTGAATGGTAGGCAATCCATCGTACAGTGCTGTTGGGCAGGTGCGAGAAATATGTTTGAGACAGAATGCGCACCCGTGGAACAGCAGTTCAAGATGAAATGTAAACCAATCAGAGTGAACATTTATCACCTTCCACCCAATCAAACACCATAAAACTTTGTAGTATTTAAGACATTCTTTAGAAGCACTCTCGTCCGCCATCTTGTATGCTTCACTGTCAGCTGTCCTAAGATGTATCTGCTGTCAACGCAACATTTGCTGACCAGAGAACTGAACTCTTGAGGGCGGCAGCGTCGTGACATAATGGCTCGATGGACAACGTGTTGGAAACCTACCTAGAGCATGGTTGAGGTGAGGGAATGGATTGGGTCTTGTAGCACGGTGGGGCTGTCTCAATCACAATTATTCACCTGCACCCTTTTTCCTCCACATCCTATCCTCACTTTTCCTCATAAATTAGTTCTGCCGTCATGGTCGTACGGGCTATTTCAGCTTGATATAGAAAGTGGACCACATGAGTCAAGGAGCTACGTCGGACGACGGCAAAGGGGCAGCGGGCGCCATTGCTGGGTAAAATTGAATACAGGGGGCAGGGACCTCCCAGTGAGTTCCCAACAGTGTCACCGATGGCGTCAAAAGGCGACGCGAAAAGGAGTACGAAGCCGACTCCGGGACTCAACTAAAAAAGAGCAGTAGACTCTTTGCGAAGAATGGGAGGAATTTTGAGGAAAGAATATGGGATGGTGAGTCGCAAAAACGTTATAGATTAGAGAATAAAAGTTTTTTTTAATATGCAATGGGAATCACAGAGTAAACACTTGAAAACTCAACAAATTTGGGAATTTTCTATATGAATAAGGATGAAATGAAAGTTGTATTTTCACACTATTTTTGATTAAAGAAAATCATCGGAAATCGGTATTTTTATTTGTTTTCATGTAACACCATGTGCTCCTTCCTCTTCCGTTGTAACCCTGACCAGCATTGTTTGGTGGAGGTTCTATAGACCCAAAAGGCGGTCTGCGTTCGGCGACCCCTGCGAGACCGAGTCTATGGGAAAATACTGCGGCTAGAATTTCTACGAGCTGGACTCGCGTAGATTAGGGGGTCTCTCAACCGTCTGCCGAAAGCGCGCGTCCTTAGAGCAGCGGTGAACTGTTTCCCTTCCCCTCTGGACATCACCCCCAAATGGCGCACTATGCGCGACACATTTGTAGAAAAAAAGAGGGTTTGCGCCAGGTTTGATTTTTTTTCAGATTCCCCTGCCCCTCATTTTACCTTCGCTCCATTACTGATATCACCACCAATCCAATCCAACCATCCCGGGTATTGCAGAAAAGGCTTAAAATAATAAAGATTATTATATCCCCAATGCACCCAGAGATAACCATTTTATCCGTTCGGTATTACCCATCTCCTGTTTTCAGTTCAACGACCGTCCGATGGCGCCTGTCCAACTCCCCGATCTATCCGTAGTTCCGGCTCAGAGACGACCCTTCGCTGTCTGGCCAATAAAGGGGCCGAATTCATTCGGAGTGGCGCTCTAGTCTTGACTATACTGCGATTTATGCAACTCTGTCCCTGGCAGGTATCAGCTGTTGACAGTTTCATCCAATTGAGAGCTTGAGCCTAACCATAGTGACGTCGCTATAGTGACTTTCCATCTCCCGATTGGATAAAACCGTCAACAGCTGATACGTGCCAGAGGCAGAATTGCAAAAATCACAATATAGGTATCGACCCAGGAGAAAATTCCGGCAGTTTTTTCACGATAGTTCCACGTGTTTTTGGAGTGCTGAATTCGAATTTTATGTTTGACGCCACGAAAAACGTTGGCTTCAAGGAGGAAATTGCAAAAACCCCTATAAATTTAACACTTTTTTCATTTTTTCACTTATATCTCCAAAAACAATACTTTTGAACCCAACAGTTACCATTTACGAGTACAAAAATAAAGTTGTCGAAATTTCCTATAAAATGCATTATTTAACATTCATTTTCTCAAAAACTGTTTAGACGCCATAGTTGCCTGAAAATGATTGTTATTGGCCGAAACGAGAGAAAAGCTCTCTCCAACCCTATTTCGGCACGGCGTTCTACTTTCAGAATCTCATGCTGAAAACAACTATTGTGAATGAAATATTGACATTGTTAAAGGGTTAATATTCGAATACCGTCGAAATCAGCAGTAATCTGTAAAACTCATCCTTTTGAAACCAAAATAACACGGAAACAAGAAAAAGAGAGACAACATGTTCTGTACATGTAAATCGTGGATCGCAAATTTGTACCAACAGTACTTACATTTTATCGATATGAATTAAGACGTACACGTATAAATAAAACTGAATAGGTAAGGTCAGGTGTAAATCAAAAATAATGATCCAAATAATCAAATTGCATCAGTATATTTAAACCAGCAGTAGGTTTTTTTAATAAATTAATTGAAAAATGAATGAAAAATGTTAAACGTATTTCGTGAGCTGAAACGTTTAAAATGTATTTTAAAGGAAAGCTATGTAATGAACAACTACTTCTACAGTCTTAGGAAAGGTAATCTAGACTTTTTTCAAAGTTTGAGTAGTTCAGCGAAATTTTGTAGGAATCTTGCAGAAGCTATCGGGTTGAAATACCACAATGTCAGTTCGAAATTCCCAGAATAACGTCTCTTTGTTGGGCAGCATAACTGAGTGAATCGAACGGTGATTTGGTTTTTCCAATTTGTGATTGTATTAGCTTACGTTTCCGCGCCTAATGCGCTACGATTGGCAATGATGTTTACATGTGATGACAGATGTGATAATATGGACAGAAATTGCGAAATTATTTTCGTCGGTCCGGCTTAATAGAGAGAGAGGGAGGAGAGAGGGAGATGGATAGAGATAGATACATAAATGTATTAGATAGATATACTATA
>BOPP01000052.1:852277-863032 GCA_017312745.1 Gryllus bimaculatus | reverse complement strand
GTGGGCGTGGGCGAGGGCGGGGGCGTGCGCGTGCACGGGCCGTGGGCGGGGCTGCCCGGGGCGCCGCCCAAGAAGAAGCCCACGCGCAGCCACCTGCAGTGCTCCTGCGCCGCCGCCGGCAGCTGCGGCTGCTGCGCGCCCATCCAGATCCCGCAGGTCGGCTTCCGCCAGGAGGGTGAGTCACTCTCGTCAACGACACTCCTCGACAGAGTTACGGTTAAGCATTAACTTTACGTTTCAAACTGTAAGGTCGGTTGTGGAGTGCGTAATGTTTTCAAAGAAAACTAGGAAATGGAATTTAACATACAACGTCGAATAAATGTTACAAAATTCTAGGGATAGTAGAGGGGTAGAATATTATCACATTTGCCCAACAAACGTGCAGTGGGGAATTTCAATAATGGATGCATGTTATAATTCCTTCCGAATGTTAGGTGTTCGGCTGGTGCATGAATCTCCTTGAAAGCGGAAGAACGTGACCCGCAGGACAAATACGCTTAAGGAGGTGCCTAACAATAAAGGACAAGTGAGATGTGAACTGCCTTGTAGAAAATATCCCACTACATGTTAATTGGCAAAATGTGATCATTTTCAACTGTCATACGCGCCCTAGAAATTTGTAAGATTACTTTTGAGACATCTGTAAACGCAAGAAACTAAGTAATAATCGTATTTCCTGGCGTTCCGTGTTTCAATGCTAATCGCGAACATTAGTTTGTCGTTTTCAGCAATGTATCGATATTTCATACTGCTGGGACTAAATTGCGGTTTCTCAGAACAAGTATTGAATAGCACGAGAACTGCCTACTTTTTTCTCATTTTGAATTATCAGTACGTTTACGAGTGTATAACTACTTACGTAAAGCTCGTATTTATGAAAAATAACAAGATTTTTTGAACAGTAAAACAATGTCTCACAATTATAATTTGACAAAATGAGTTAGGAGAGAAACAAACTTATAAATATCTCTGTTCAGATAATCTTGCATAAAAAACCGTTTAGCCGACGTACACAGCGATTGTCCTCTTATTTTCTGACGGTTCAATTTAGATACAATTTTCCAGGGGTTGATCAGGGGTTCCGTTCGTAAAATTCTTGTTTAAAGTTCTATTAAGCTGTAACATCGCCCACTTTAGGGTAAAGGTCTATTAGTACTGCTTAAAATATTGTTAACACTGATGCAGCAATGGAGGAGACAGGCGTAAACATTGTACCCGAAAATGGAAGTATGTGTCGTGCATAACTGTATGATTAAAAGTTTTTCAGCTGAAACTTGTTTAATTACGTAAATAGTAAGATCTAGTTGCTCCGTTCCAAAAATCAATAAGATATTTTAATTTTGAGGATTCTTTACATGTAATTTGTTCGACGTTTTCATAATTTTCTGAAAAATTAAATATTTTCTTTACTGCTTTTTCCTCGAATAGATAAAGTACATTTATATTCTTTCTCGTTTTTATTTATCCCTCTATTTCAGATTTTTAAATGATGTTTTAGTACTTAAATTATATGAGTAGTTGAGATATAACACTAAGAGGAGGGAAAATGTCTATAATCTTAGTAAAGATCTTAGACAAATGTAACAAGTGTAAAACAAATGCAAATTATTAAATAGGACGAAAGTGTCTTTCGGGAAACGAAAAAAGTGAATTCTTGAAGTAGAAAAAACAAATAAGTTGCTAAAGACGTTTGATGAGTTATAAACAATTTTATAGAATCTATTTGAAGTTCTCAATGAATTTGTTTATTAAGAGTTTCGTGAGAAATTTATGTTGTACTGTTTGAATTTTATTGAGTTGAATGATAAAAGCATTGTAGAATATTGAACAAGTTTCGGTTAGAGATTGCCAATTTATTGATTTACATCATCCACGTGCTCCTCATTTTTGGTGAAACAACTAAATTAAAAATTATAAAATTAACAGAAAACATTACAAAGTAAACCAAATTATAGTCGTGTAAATACACGCAAAATATAAATATTTATATATTTTTCAAGTGTCTACAATTTATTTTGTACAATGTATTGCATGTTTATTATAATTATTTTATTATTATTATTTTATTATAGTTATTTTGTTTGTTTCGTAAATCGTCCATTGTGGGGTCACGCACCACGTGGTTCCCAGAGGGGGCTCAGACTTGATTATCGGGGTAGGTACACGTTACTTTTCTATAGGAGGGAATCAAGTTTTTAATGCTGGTTTCATTTGTATAAAATGGGATAAAATTATGATAATGAATGGTGAAATAGACACACACGAACATTCAGAGACACAAGCAACACACCATGCTCGAGACGGGACTCGAACCCGCGATCCTTTGGTCTAAGACCGCCACTGCACTACTGCCTTAGCGATCTTGACCATTGAATCGGCTATTGTTAACATCATTATTATCTCAGCCCTAGAGCTCCACACCGCGCGTATAAACATTTTTAGCTGTTATACGCCCACCCAACAACATTTGTACACAACGCGACTTCCCCACAGCGGAGAGGGGGGGGCAGACAATTGTTTCCGGTGCAAAAAAGACCTAATTTGTATGATAAGAGTTCCACCACTTCGCAACCTCCAGAGTAGAGTTGATGCGAGCCAAAAGCACTGCGCAGCTGTGCAAATTTCTCAGTACCACACGTATTCACTTCCCTATGCTCTTTACTTAGGTATTTTAGAACATTACGACGACTTTTGACAGACTGAAGAACGAAAACACCCGAAAATCGAACATATACTTACATTGCCGCGGGACCTCTTCCAGGCAATGACGTAAATCAGCTAAAAGAATTGCTTCCCCTAACTTAACATATACGTGAGCATGGACAGTCCTTCAACGCACCCTCTTATGGCGTTCAAAGCCCGGGTGAGGGGGAGGGGGGCACGGCCGCGTCGACGCTCCCCGCACCCGTCCTTACTCCGAATTGGACATTATTTATTCTTTCATTTATTTTTTTTTTCATTTAATGCTTGTCGCGATCTTCTTTCTGTTTCGCAAGCTAATTGATTTTCGACAAGCCACGCGCGGGACACATCGTGTCTCACGTCTTGAAACACCACGAATTCGAGAAGTAGACAAAGTGCCGTTGTGAACAGTCGAGGGCCGAAGAATATAATTATTTTCTACATTTATCAAAGTAATCGATTGTGAGGAAATTTGTACACGCTTGCGTGTGCTGTGGGTAAAGGCGGCTCCACACATGCGGCATTCGGCGAATCGCGGCATTCGGTAAATCCCGAGCACTCGCTCGCCGAATCCCGAGTGGTGGGGACGGGTTGCTTGCAATTCGCCAAGCGCTGAACATTCGGCATTCGCCCTACCCACCGCGTGTCGGTTTTTAGAACACATCAAGGGAAGCGAACACATCAGCTGTTCGGGATTGGGCGAGCTGCTCGGTGAATGCCGAATGTGTGTAGCCGCCTTTCGGACACATCAAAGGGAACGAACATTCGCCGACCGCATCAGCTGTTCGGGATTGGGCGAGGGCTAGCTCGCTACTCGGTGAATGCCGAATGTGCGGAGCCGCCTTTAGAACACATCAAAGGGAGCAAACATTCGGGATTGGGCGAGCGGTAGCTCGCTGCTCGGCGAATGCCGAATGTGTGGAGCCGCCTTTAGAACACATCAAAGGGAGCAAACATTCGGGATCGGGGTTGCGAGCAATCGCTCGCTGTCGGCGAACGTCAAAGTTGTGCGGAGCCGCCTTTAGAACCATAAAGGGAGCAAACATTCGGATCTGGTGCGAGAGGTACTCGCTGCTCGGCGACGTGCCGAATGTGCATTGAGCCTAGCCTTTAGAACACATCAAAGAGGCAACATTCGGGATCGGGCGAGCAATCGCTCGCTGCTCGGCGAACGTCAAATGGTGCGAGCCGCCTTTTAGAACACATCAAAGGAGAGAAACATTCGGGATCCGGCGACAATCCGTCGCGCTCGAACTCATCGGCGCCTTAGAAAAAGGAGCGACTCTGTCGGCTAGCAATGTCTGGGAAGTAATGTAGCCGCTTAGAAACCAAAGCCAATTCGGGCGAATCGTAAGGCTCGGAACGTCATGGCGAGCCTTTAACATCAAGGGAGCAAACATTCGGAGATCGGCGAGCTATCGCTGCTGCTCGGCGAACCCAAATGTGTGGAGCCGCCTTAGAACACATCAAAGGAGCAAACATTCGGGATTCGGGGAGCACTATCGCTCGCTGCTCGGCTAACGCAAATGTGCGAGCGCCTTTAGAACACATCAAAGGGAGCAAACATTCGGGATCCGGAGCGAGGATCAATCGCTCGCTGCTCGGCGAACGTCAAATGTGAGCCCGCCTTTAGAACACACAAATAGGGAAGCAAACATTTCGGGATGGGGCGAGGGTAAAGGCTCGCGCTCAAGCTGGTGAGCGCTAGACACAACGGGCATTGGGATGGCCGACTTCGGCTGCGACGATGTGTGGACCCGCTTTTAGACCATTCAAAGGAAGCAAATATTCGGATTTGGGCGAGCTGGTAGCTCGCTGCTCGGCCGAATGCCGATGTGTGGACCCGCTTTTAGACCATTCAAAGGGGAGCAAACATTCGGGATGGGCGAGCGGGTAGCTCGCTGCTCTCGGCGAATGCCATGTTGACCCCTTTTAGACCATCAAAGAGACAAACATACGGGACGGGCCGAGCAATCGCTCCGCTGCTCGGCGAACGTCAAATGTGCGGAGCCGCGTTAAGGGCTTTCGCCCGCTGGCAGCGGCCCGCCGCCGCGTCGTGGCTTACGTGCGCATACGCGTCGTGTCGTCGCCGCCGCCATCAGCGGCGCGTGCGCGCCCGCCACGTCGGCCCCGTTACGCGCTCGCGGTGCAATGCACGAGGCGGTAGCCTCCCCCCCCGCTCCTCGCCCAATGGAGCGTCACGCGACTCCTAGCGGCGGAAAGCAACGATTCTAAAAGAAATAAAGTTTTAGTTACAATTCCTTTTCTGTCGTATACTTGTAACTATGCACGTGAAAAATGTTTCATTTTGTCTTAAAGAGGGTTGCATTTCATCACAGATATTTCATCACAGAGAGGATATTTTAAGTATTCGATATTAGAATATGCACTATCACGATAATTATAATTTGCTCCTCATTCTCTCTTATTTATAATATGTGTTGTTCTATCCTTCCCAAGGTAAGTATTATCCACGTAGCGGTACCAATTAGTTATAAATTTATAAATATTAAGATCTCAACATACTCGGTCTTACGAATTACGCTTGTTAGGAATTTAAGTAAATGAATCAAAAATAGGGAAAATTAATTACTTCGGTATAAAAGCATTTGGTCAAAACCTGGCATCAGGAGGAAAAAAGTTGTTAATCCACTTCAAACTCTTGAAGAAGCCTAAAGTGCGATTGAAACAAGGTGACTTCTGTTTTTATGTAGAAAAAACTTAATTTTAACGAAATTTAAAGAATTAAGTTAAATGTTTAGACCAGTTTGTATTTTCTAATATAATGGGCTGTACCCTAACAAGAAAAGAAATTCAGTTGACCATGCAATTATCTTGTACTTTCCTGCCAAAATTGAAAATATAGAGCAGAAATATAAAAAATCATTTTATATTTTTACTGATACATGATTGCTTATTATTGCCTTCGAGACGGGCTCGATATACATTACATAATTTACCTGGATCGTGAGGGAAATACGAAAACAGTTGAATGATGCTGTGTTCTCTTGTGGAGGGAATTATCAAAAGAAGTTATGAGAGGGAAATACGAAAATACAAACCGAGATGTTAACATTCGTTAATGGAGTAAGTAAATCTGAATCAATAAAATGAGGTAAAAAATAAAATCAAGTATTACCACGGGAGTTAATGTTTCTAATGGTAGAGCGGCGACAGAAGGTCCTCACTTTTGTCATAGCTCGATCGATAGAACCCTTATAACTCACTTGGTGCATATAAAACAATTGCGCTATAGAAATAATTTCTTCTCACTTCATGTCTTTTTATAGTGTGTCTGAACCTGACATTCCATCCAGAAGACCTAACAGCCACGGTCGCCATCATTCTGAATGGAAACACAATAGTCTCATCCAGCCTCTCAGGTAAGATCGCATGCTTGTTTAGACATCTCCGAACACTATGCGAAGGAAATTGTTGAAATATTGACAACTACAAAACCGGTTGTCATTTTTTGGTACAAAATTATTATGAAATCTAAAATAAAAATTTAAAACGCATCGATTCTAGTAAAGTCAATATAATAAGAACGGAAACAGGAAATATATTATGGGTTTCTTTCATCAAAAATTTCTTCCTTAAATATTTACTTTCTCGCTACTGCGTATGCAGTTTCGACAAAGTTTTATAATGCTGCGCAAACCTTGGTAGAGAAAAAGTACTACCCCTACTCCACCTGAGAAACCGCCACTGATTATTATCATACCCGATTATTATGACATCAAGATTACGTGTATGCTTTGAATATAATTCACAAACCTCACACATAGATATGAGGCTCACATGCTGAATTATTGATGTATTTGTTTTAAAAGTATTCAGAGAAAAAGTTTTAAAAGTAAATTTCTTATCAACGTTTCTATTGTGTTCCTGATATCATATTTTAATTGAAAGCGGCGATAGATTTTAACCTTATTGTTATATTTGTAATGCAATATATTTGATGGCCTACAGTTCTGAATGTTTAATTTATACCATTCTTTTACTTGAAAAAATATGTAATCGTTGATTATTGTATTCAAAAATTCAAAGCTTGCTTCAATATAATCAAGGCATGGTTGTGCGAAGTTGCTTGTATAATGGGCTGCAAGAATTGTAACAGTTGAGATTTATTCACATTTGCTTCTTCGTAGAAGTTAGAAATATCTTCTGTTACTTATAGAAGAGAAATTGGGGCAAATTCACAAATAATAGGCGGACTGTCTATTATCTTCCTGGTCGCAGACATGCAATTTACACTGCGTGCATGGCAGATGGTGGCAAATAAATGCGTAACAATTGCAATATTAAATGAATTTTTTAACAAAAAAGTAAGTTTAATAAATTGTTTTGTCAAAGAAAGGAAATGTTTAAAAATACAAATAGTTCTATTTCACAAATTACAAAAATTCTAGAAGTTGATTTAATGACAATGAGATTGAAATATTACGTTAAAGCCGTCTTGCACATTAGAATCTAAATAATACATTGATAGAGATGAATATCATAATGACCCTCAAGGTGCAACAAAATAAATAAAAATTAAAAATAAGAGCTTATTTCACTTGATAATAAAGTATGTGCAATAAAAGTTACAACGGATATTAAAAGTTCATGGACCTCGTGGTATGTGAAGAATAGGGTGGCATTTTATCTCTTGCCATTCTTAACACGCCGGATGCAACATATTGCTTGCTTGACCTCTAAATTGAGAACGCGCCTATAATAGACTTCCTTTTGCCGAGAGTACCAACTGTTAAAGGTAAGCAGCGGTACATCAAATAATTAATTGCCTCCGCTTGACTCAAGCAAGTACCGTCAACATTCCTGACGTTCTTATGCCTCTTTGATTTAGACTAAATGGTCAGGAGTTCACGATGTAATTTATTACATTCGACAGTTGCTATCTTAATATATCGATACCCATCAATGCCCAAACTTTATCACAATTTACACTGAATATATTTGAGAGAAAAGATTCAAATCTTAATATAGGAACATTTACTTCAAAAGAATGTTTGTCTTTAATTAAATAGCGCAATATTACTGCGTTTAAAATGAAAAGTTATGTCAACCTCTAAATGAACTTCTTTACGACACACTTTGATGAAATATTCATATTTTCTGTAACTTCCTGCTTTACTAACAAACTCTATAAAAAATAAGTGTAAGTTCTCCAAGTTGGACTTATTTAATACATTGTATCGAAAAGAGATGGATGTGTATAATCCTGATAGAATATTCATATAATTATTTACTAAATATCAGAAATAGGTAAATATTGTTTGTAGTATAGGGGAAAGCATACGTTTACTTGAGTTCCAGAATAACGTCTCCTCTCTTAACGTGCGTAACTGAATTATGAAAAAAGGCGGATTAAGCACGGAGCGGCCCCAGTCAGGGGGTCATTCCAAAATTCATAAACACGCAAAGGAAGCTCAAAAATAAGAACAGAAGAACAAAGGATGAGAAGAAATATTGGGAAATATGATCAAACACCGCATAATCTCTCGTCGAACGAAGCCGTGGCCCATGAAAATCCCTTGCATCCAGAACACGCATGTAAAAAAAGCGATTTTATGTCCTAGCCAGTAACCCTTGCTGTCTTATACTGCTAGAAACTTTCTTTTTATATGCGCAATCGTGCGGGATTTGCCTTCTCACCTATCGGCTATCTGATTGTAATAAACTTATCTGATCGTAATACACTGTGTTGGTCGGTCTTCGCTGAACTGCTGATAGGCAGTGCGGCGTTTCAAATTCATATAATTTCACGGGACATCTGATTTCCACTTTTGCTGCACCATCAGGAGAATCCTGACGCAAACGCGTTCTCTCAATCTCGCACTAACAGAACTCCCTCCACATGTCGTTTCCCTTCTCTTGCGATGCTTTCCGCAGCGACACAGAAGCACACGTCTTCATTTTAAAGAACTACTTTAACATCCACCATACTCTTCTTAATATCGAGAACAGTTGTGCAATAAAAGTATCATAGTGGAAGAAAAGAAAATTTCCAAACTATATATGCCCTTGCCATCACCGAAAAACTGCAAATATTTTGACAGAAACTTACAGAAATGATTTTAATATTACTTATAAAAACTTGTAAAATTAGTTGTTAATTGTATAAAATACTTCTTGCATCACCGCCTCACTATTAATTCTAGGAATTGGTGTCGGTCACTTAAAAACAAAAATTGAAAAATTTTCGTTTGTGTGTATTCTATCAAATTCTATATCAAACCTAGCAAGTAAAAGGGTAATTATGTGTTCCATAGTCCTGAGGAGAGAACAAGAAATAGCAAATTTTATTTGTCGGCCTGGATAGTCGAGGTCATTAAAGCTGAAGGGCCATACCTGCCTCGGCTCGAAGGGTCGTGGTTTGGAATCCCGCTTGGGGCATAGATGTTTCTGTAGTCCTTATCCCTCCTCCCTACAGTTCCCTCTACAGTTTAAAAATCACAGTGGTCGCTATATGACCAAGAGTTTGAAAAGCGACCTTAAAATGTTTAATTATACTCGATTTAAACATGCTGGCACTTGAAGGTCATGAGCTGGACGGATAGGTGAGAGAGGGATTGTCATCCAATCAGGTCCTTCGTTACAGCTTAATTTTTTTGGTTCAATTTTGGTAAATTTTTGGACGTTACCAACTGGAGCTCGCGATTTTAAAAGTGCCACTGTTTCAATCTGAGTATTAAAAAAATGCAAACATTTCAGTTTTAACTGTTCAATATAAAACATTGGTCTTGCAAATCAAAATTAAGGACATCTTTTAAAACTTCAGAGAGAGGTTAACAAGTGCCCGATTCTGATTGTGTGTGTGCAGGGAACTCGCCGCCGCCGCTGTGCCTGCCGGTGCCGCAGTTCCCGCCGCTGGCGCTGTGCGTGCGCCTCACGGACGTGGGGCTGGCGGCGGGCGGGCTGCGCGCCTGCGTGGACCTGGAGGCGCAGCTGCAGGGCACCACGCTGCTCGTCGTGCGCTTCCAGTGCGTGCGCGTGGGCGCGGGGGGCGTGTCCGTCGAGCCCCGCCCCCCTGGCACGCCCCCCGTCTCCCTCGGCGGCGGCACCGCCCTCACCACGCCGCCGCGCCCCGGCGACCCCGACTTCCACGACGCCGTCGCGGGTCTCCCCGCCACGGCCACCCACGCGGCGGGCCGGCGGAAGCATTAGACGCTCGCCGCCACGGGCAGCCGCAGCGCAGTGGCGCTTCCGAGCGGTTGCGTGCCAAGGCCGACGTTTAGAACTGGGCGCTGCTGGCGGTGGTGGTGGTGCGGAAGCGCATCTGCGCTGCTGGTAGCTGAAATCCAGCGCCGCTCGTAGACCATGCTTGCCCAGCAAACACTCCACTCGGTAGCGCTCCATGTTCAAGTTCTAAGCTCAGTGGCGTTTTCGAGTGTCCTAGTGCGAAGGCCGACGTTTAGAACTGTGCACTGTTGGAGGATGCGCGAAAACGCGTCTGCGCTGCTAGTGGAGGGAGGGTGCCATTAAATTTCACTGCGCAACTCGTGTAAATACCTCCATTTAAAGCAAAGCTTTGCCATCAGAAGCGTCACTCGAAAGCGCTGCCGAGTGGCCCCTTGTGAAGAGTGAACAACGTATATAGAGCAAGCCGAGCTGCCGAGCCTGACTTGAGTCGCCGCATTGCTCCTGTGCAAACAGTGAAGCAGGTGGCTAAGGCGGCTGGTGAACGGATGGTGTGAGGTAGCTCGGCAACGGAGCCTTACCCGTGGAAGCCAGGCTTGAATACTTTTGAACTCTGGGCCGGAAACTGCATTATACTGCACGCGCCAGACGTATTGATACCAAGGTTGCGAATCTATGTCAACATTTTCAAAACAATGATTTTTTTTAAAGTTTTATGATGAAGTTTGATGTTTTATGCCTTTTACGTTGTCGATGTTTTGTTTTCGAAAGATTAAAGTATAATATCATGTATATTAAAATATATTGATATTTACATATCGGTAAATGGAATATTCTTTCACACTAAAGTCGCCAAGGGTGAAAAACAAACAATTGACGTTTGAAAAACAAACAATTGACGTTTGAAAAACAAACAATTGACGTTTG
>BOPP01000052.1:841327-851616 GCA_017312745.1 Gryllus bimaculatus | reverse complement strand
TCCTAATTGAGATTCGCTGCGTGGAGTGCAGGGACCTCGTCAGCGCTCGCGAATCTGCTGCCCAACAGCCAGTGTTGGCGAATTTGCAGCGCTCCGCCCCAGGTCAGCCAGGTCGCCAAGAGGAAATTCGTTCCCGGTACAAAAGAACTCAATGAGCCCTAAACAAACTTCTATCACATGTACATATGTATATTATTATTATTTCTTACAGTTAATTATGTAGATTTATTTAAATAAAAATTACTATATCCTTTGGCGCTCGACTCTGATCGATTTCTGATTTAGCACGCGACTTATAAATTTGAAAATCTATTAACTTGTAAATGTTGAGAAATATAAGGATAAACAATAAATGAGTTAAACAAAGGTTCAAATTTAAACAAAATCTCACCCCCCTCCATCCTCTCCCTTCATCTCCTCCATCATTTTTTCAAAGGTTAAACACGCTAATATTTATAACCGACTATTCCCCTCGTGAAATTAAAATCAATAGTAATTAACTATACATACAAAATTCCCTAATCAAGGCAGCGTATCTCCAAAAAAGTATTCCTTTTTCTATCTGTTTTTTCTTACCGCTTCTTACTACTGTCCAATCATAAACTGTGACTCGTCTATGCTGGGAGGCGGTATACATCGATCACTATGTTGATGATCAAAAAACAGCGTTTAACGTCTTTCATTTTAACATAGCTTTCGGTTATTTTCAATATGTGGTGCACTTTGGAACTCTTTTGGACATAATTTCACTAGGGAATAGCTCTATTAAATACCACTCGTGTTTTGGAAATTCTCAGATAAATTCCAAAGCACTCATGATATTACCTATGGTAAATAGAAGAATAACAGGAATTGTATTTATTCGGAAGACTTCATTGACGAAAGTCTTCAAAACAACAAAATCACACAGGGCTATTCATAAGGTTTTTTTAACTGTCAATTTTGGCACTAGGCTACTTTGTCATTTAGTTATTATCCCTTCCACACACACGTACTGCGTATGGGGACTCCCCGTTCTCCCCGTTCTGTTGGGCGCATACAGACTGCATCTTGCGCTTAACTATTTCTAAGCCTTTTACCTCCCTCCTCAATTGCAGTCGCATCAAGAGTTTCAAGAGTATTTTGAATTTTATTTTCCGTTGTATACATTTGATACATTAATGAACTAAGAAGGCGTAGATTAACAATACAGAACCGATCACCCCCTGTCTCTCCCCTCCGTCTAAAGGTTACGACGCCCCGAAGGCTACTTGCCCAATAGCTAACTCTACAAGGACTTCTAAAAGGATTTCTGTTTATATTTATAATACGAGGTCAAGATCATGTAGAGAATCGTGATGGTAGGTTAATAAAAAGTCATTTTTTTTACAGTGCCAACGTTTAGGCCATTTATTTGACCTGTTTCGGGCTGTAGTTAAATGTTAAGTTATGCTATTAATTTATGCAATTTTATATAGTTGTGTTTCTCCCGCAAATGGTGTCTTGGTTCATGATTTCAATCATGAACAAAGACACCGCTGCTTCCCTTATAGTTGTATTAATTGCATTTGTTTTATGCCTTAAAACGTATTATAATTAACGTGAGACTTAATTGGTGGTGCAGAATGCACATTACAATAAGTTTGGGTATAATTTTTGTAATGAAAGAAGGACGCTTAGGCAAGAAAATTTCTGACAAACCGTGCACATGCCGTCGTGGATGACCCAAAGGCTCCGAGCCTACTACCTCATCTTATTGGATTCCAGAATATATTTAAGATCAGTTTTAAATATTTTCTTCGTAATCTAAAAGATTCAATCCATATATTATTGATGAAAAATATTTTCATTTTTTAGAAGATAATAGTAATTACTTCAGCAAATGTTGAAAGATTTTAAAAATAAACATCAGCGACACGTAACACGAAACTATGACCCCTCTTCCTCTACGTGACGCAGGTAACGATGCCTCAAACACCCTCCTCCCCCTCTTCAGCGTTACGTAATTTATGGATGAGCCCTTTGTCAATTTTGCCACTCGCAGGGTGTCGGCTGGCTCCCCCTCGAGATCACTTAACGTTCGCTCAGCCGAGTGCCCTGTCTCGCGAGAGCAAGGTCGCACGCGGAGAGGTAGGCAGATGAAAACTATGAGCGCAGGCGTGGTCAGACGCATTTCCCACTAAATTCTAAATCTTCTGAGTAATAATAAAAGCAAAATAAATAGCAAAGTAATAACGAAGCAATAAATAGCTAAGTAATAATGAAGCAAAGTAATAATTTAATGAAAGGACAAACTTACATAATAATGCATAGCAACGAGTCCAATTAAAGGGTGAGTTTGTTCGTTTTTCACTTTAATTCATTGATGAACAAATTCATTTCATTGTAGAATAAGAACACAAATTTTATTCTCCCACTACATGAAGAATTGGTTCGCTTTACTATAAAACATATAAATGCAAGGAACAAAAGTAAGAGATCAACGCAAAAAACCAATACGAATATGAAGTAATTTAAATGTAATATATAGTAATTATTACATTGAAGACTTGATGTTTCAATTTCGATTTCTATCTAGAGAGAGGAGCGTCGGCGAACGTTAGACGCATTCCGAAAATCGTTGCGGAAAGGCGCGGAAAACCTGGCTTCGGACGAAACATGGAAAGTATTTTTTTCTACTGTTTCTTTCCAGATATATTAAAAATACTTATTTCGGTTCAATAGTCTCTTCGAGTACTTTATAATGCATTCTTCCATTTAGAAAATCGAAGTTATATCGACATCTCAAAAATGAAAAGAGGTACAAAGTAGAAAACTAACTTTGTTACTTCTGCAATCGCCTGCCTACTACAACTTGCTGCACACGGCTATTTCAAACGGCTTCGAAAATATTCTCTGTGGTCAATACAATATTTTTTTCTTTTCACATTTGTATGAAACCTCGTTAGTATATATACGCAATTATTTCTTGGTACCATGCTCCATTATCATTTTCACCGGCGGTTTTCCAGTCTGTGTTCCCAAATACGTTGAAAAGTTCCAAATGTCCCGCTGCCTCGCCTTGAGGTCCTGTCGTGGATCGTAGCAATCACGTCAAGTATAGTGCGCCAGTAAAGTATCGCCGTATTGCTTCCAATGGTAACGCGTACTAATTGCAAACGTGTTACGGCTTTGTTACACTAAAACCAATAATGAAACTAAAACTGACATTTTACTGCATACGCAGCCTTTAATATGGTTTGTAACATTGAATCTATGTATCTTAATGCCCTTGAGACAAATAGTTGCTATAGCAATATAGGAGGCTGCAGATTTTTCTGGTTGTGGAGTCATGCCCAAAACTAATTACGCAACCAGCGATTTCCTTTGTATTAATTCTCTCTGAACTACTAATGTAATGAAAATAAGCCTAACTCGTCAATGGCAATAAGTTTAATTCTCGTATTCAATTTATCAGGAAGAAGAGTGCCTGTCAAATGTATTTTTAATAGGTAATTCACTGTGTTCGTAGCCTCACGACTCCATGCCTAGCGAAATATCTGTTTATCCTATGCCATTTTAAGGCTTCTTATGGAACTGCTTGCAAACTGCAGTCTTGCAACTAGACCTTTTAATATAAAGCATTTCAAAAAAATTCAGTTCATGTAATTTTTAAAAATCAAAAGAGTACAACAAAATGGTGTTTATGCCCGGTGTTTATATCAGTCCACTACCCGTGCAGAAAGTTTAAAGAAAAAAAACCTTAAGCAGTTTTTGAGAATATTTGGTTTTAAAATTGCTCCAATTGCATTAAAATTTCGCGAAAATTTAATATTTAAAAAAAATATGACATTAAGTGAACTAATTGTGAAGAAAAAAGGTGAAAGTAGAGAACACAGTACACCCTTAGAGAAGTGGCGTCATGAGGGGAAGGAGATAGTGAGATGACAGAGCAGGTAAACTTTTTAAGCATTATTGTATATATTAGTTTCAATGCCAATACTTGTTCTTTCCCAAATTCATCTTAATGTTCAATCTCTCCCTCCCAGTGGTTTGTTCCCTTGTTAATGTCAGAATGAAATGTATTTATTGCAAGACCGCGACGGAGGGCAATTATTGGTGTCAATTGCCCAAACACGGAGTAACGCAAATCCCTACCACAGGTTGTAAAACCCTCAAAAAGCTCATATCCACCCATTTGTAAATACCCCCTTTATTGTGTCACATTCATTCAAGTTCCCATCGCCGTCAGTTGAGTCGCATACAAGCCGATAACAATATAATAATACAATTTATTATTTTTATAGCGCCTGACAGTATTTCTAATTATATTCGCATTTGATCAATTGAAAGTAAAACTAATTTTTCATATTTCGACTCCAAGTGTCGCAAAGAAGATTGGCGAAACGAAAAGAAAGAATGAGTGATGAAAACCAAGGCATTCTGTTTCGTCATTCAAACGCACAATGACACTTTTTAATTAATTTAAAATTGTATTTGGGGCATTTAGCAATTGTTATTTTATTGTTGTGTAAATTAAACTGCATTGGACAGGCTCAAGAAAGCTAATATTAACTGCGTTGGCAGGAATCTCGGCCTCCAACTCTGATCTACGCAAGGCGCAAGCATTAAACGTTAGTTAAAAAGGTTCGACACCTGTAGTGAGCCGGGAATTTGAGGGTATTTCGTTCTGTCAGAAAACAATTTAAGCCTGTATCATGCATCTGAATATTTTGGTGCAGCTATTTATCTCTATTCCTTAATATTAATTGACTCAATAATGTCATCGGTGAAGTCTAAAACATTCGCCGAATGCGACAAGAAAGTTTTTTTTTGAGAATCATTTAAAGCGTTAGGTTCCGGGCCACTATTTGAGAATCTTTTAAATAGAAAGTTTTATCTAGAAAGGCATTTCTTATTAGTTGGAAAAATGCTGATTTACAGTTTTCGCAATATTAATTCGGAACGTAAGAATCAGTATTCTGTTCAGTTTTGAGATAAAATATTTTAAAGCTGCGTATTTTGTTTTTTACTTTCTCGTATATATGCCATAGTGATATTCCAACGTTTTATCGATTTTTGCAATGCTGCCGAAAAATCGATTCGTGATTTTAAAAGGAAATAAGGTTTTGGATACCTGATACCGAAAAACATGTTTTTAAATCGGCCGGACCGTTCGTCTGTGCGTGAAACAACACTGGCGGATAACTTCTCGTAGGAATTTCCAAAATGAATATTCTTTTCAGGGGATCGATCTGGCTCGATTCAAGCCCTTCAGCTTTGTAAAGAATACTTAAAATTTTTTATCAGGCCCCAGTAATACTTTTATAGATTTTCACTATTACTCTGAAGTTTTAGAAAATTGCAAGTGTTTTGAATTTTTTGCCCCCCCCCCCTACTTACAAAAACTGGACTATGGCTGAAGTCTACTATACGGTGAACAACTCAAAGAAGTCGTTTAAACCGGCCCACTTTCGCGCCGCTCGGCTGAGGGGGAATAATTCCACGGTGGAGGGGATGAGCGGGAGATTTTTCCCGCGGGTCGGGAGGGTGAGGAGCAAATACATTAACTTAGTACATACATGTAAAAAGCAAAGCGTGAATCGATTTAAATTAATTATTGTGTAGGAAAAAAGATATCGACAACTTCAATGCAAATAATTTTAATATGTTTCCCCCGATAATTCTGGTCATAATTGATGAGAGAACGGAAATTTCACACTTCATGCTCGTTTGCGGGGCTCCATTACGAAATTGTCAATTCTTTCGATCTCGATGATGGCTGTGCTTGCATGATAACCTGTGTAGAGTTTCGTGCGTTTTCGGGGTTGCTATCGCTCGTTTCTTGCGTTCTTCAGCATAATTCTGTGATTTCGTTTTGAATGACGAGATGGTCTTGTGTTGATGATGGTGAGAATAATTATGTTTTTCTAAGTGTTAGTGCCGAAGTGTGCTGTTTTGCGTAATTGAATGCGGAAGCATGATTTGCAGAGCTTCAGAGTATTTAGTCCCCGGTCCAGATGATCTGTCTGGTGCCATACTTAAGGTCCAGCGTTGAGGTTAGGGCCTAACGCGAAATCTGTATGCCGTGTGTGATCGTTAATACGATGTAGTTTAGGCCAAGGTGCAGTAAGTAAGATGCCAGGTGATTTACTCTTTCGAGTACTCGCACCAGCCTGGAGCATTTTGTATTTAGGTGCGGTCGTTGAGTGAAGGTTGAAAGGGTGTTCCTCAGTGCCGCGCTCCTTAAGAGCGCGGGCCTCCACCACTTTACTAGCTATGAAGATATCGTCCCACCTATCGTGTAAGTGATTTATTGCGATTATATCAGAGCTACGAGAAGCTGAATTTATGAACCGAGGTTAGGTGCTTACAGGAGACTCCCAAGCCTCGCTCTGCCCTCTCATTCTACCCAGACTGATCTTCCGTCTTACCCGCTCATGACGGCACCTTCGTGCTGAGAGCGGCATTGTCCCCAGATGTAGCGTGGCTGCTAGTGTCGTGTCGTGCTACTTTTCACCTTTTTTCTTCACAAATTAGTTCACTTAAGTGTCATGATTTTTTTCAATAATAGTTAAATTTTACGACGAAAAGTTTTAATGCAAAATTTTTGGAGCAATTTTAAAACCAAATATCTCAAAAACTGCTGAAGGTTTTTTTTCTTTAAACCTTTCTGCACGAGGTAGTGGATCTGATATAAACACCGGGCGACATATACCCACCAATGTGTTTGCTTGTATTCTTTCTTGATTTTTAAACTAAAATTAGACACCTGACCACTGAATTTTTTTGAAAAGCTTTATATTAAAAGGTCTAGTTGCAAGGGACTTGCAGTTTGCAAGCAGTCCATAAGAAGCCTTAAAAATGGCATAGGATAAACAGATATTTCGTAGGCATGGAGTCGCTTTGAGCTAACGAACACAGTGAATTACCTTAGAGTAAAAATGACATTTGACATTCCCGACTCTTTCTTCCTGATAAATTGAATACTAGAATCCTAAACTTATGTCAATTGACGAAGTTAGCGCTTATTTTCAATTACATTAGCTAGTCCCGAGAGAGAATTGAATACAAAGGAAATCGCTGTTACGTACGTAAATATTAAGTTTTGAGGGGTCTTTGATGACTCCACCCCAACCCATTGACCAAAACCCTCAGTGCACATTCCTCCTATATTGCTATATAGGAAAACTATTTGTCTCAAGGGCATTAAGATGTACAAGATTCAGATGTTACAAACCATAGTTAAAAGGCCCCCCTATGACAGTAAAATGTCAGTTTTAGTTTCATTAATTGGTGTGTGTATTGAGTAAACAGAAGCCGTAACACGGTGTTTGCTCCCTATGTAGTACGCGTTACCATTGGAAGCAATACGGCCCGATAAACTTTGACTTGTGCCTCCCTGCGGACACCCACAAGATTACTGCCCGACGTGGAGTTGGCACAAGAACGATCCGACCAGAAGAACCTCAAAGGCGAGTGGCGAGCGGACATTGGAACTTTTATCTAAACGTGATTTTGCGGGAACACAGGACGTGGAACCAACCGTCCTCCCGTTGAAAAATGACTCAATGGAGCTCCATAAAGGATACCAAACCCAGATACTTGGCGGTGAAACCAGTGTTAAAATCCACTAAGAGACGATCCCATTCATTAACAAACTGTTGAAAAAGAAAGAAAAACTATAGCCGACGCACACCGAAAGTTATTACCCTCGAAGCCCCTGGTGAGAGAGTGAGCCGTGTGTATGCAGGCAAGTTGTAGTAGGGCAGGCTATTTTAGCAGAAAGTAACAGAAGTTGAGATTTATCTACTTGAAGGTGTACCTTTAATGGTTCAATGTGTTTGAACCGATGTACCCGAGCTAAACTTCGATTTTCCAACTTCCACCCTGTAAGAATGCATTGTAAAGTACTCGAAGACCACCTTGAACCGAAATAAGTATTTTTAATATATCTGGAAAGAAACAGTAGAAAAAAATACCCACATGTTTCGTCCGAAAGCCAGGTTATTACTCGCCTCCAGCAACAGATGTAATTCAATGGCGGTTCTATCCCAACGTCCTGCGTACACGACGCTCCTCTCTCTAGATAGAAAGCGAATTGAAAACATCAAGATGCGCCATCAAATTCGAATAATCGATTACTTAAAACCCATATAATTACTTAAATTACTTCATATTCGTGTATCTATTGTTTCTCAGCCCCGTCTCCTGCTATGCCTCACTTACTTTTTGTTTCCATTAGGTCTATCATGATATGTTCTTGTTTTTAAAATATAATAGTAACAAGCGAATATCACAATTGTGCGACATGCATCGTTAGAATTGTGTGAGTGAAAATAAAATCGCCCTAAAATAATGCGTTGATACTTATGTCTGATATCTAACATTTGAAATGAATCTTTGAGATTTAACAAATTCTATCAGTGAGAAATTTCCAAAGTGAAAAAAAAAACGAACAAAAACTTTCAACACATTTAAATCATGGACACTCGGTTTGCTCTAGCAATTATATATGTAAGTTTTTTCTCCTACATTTGAAATATTAATTACCTTACGCCTTTCAACTTAAATTACATAAGCATATTATTAGCTAATGATCAGTATATGACTTTGACTTAAAATTATTTTTTTTGTCTCTTTTTTATTATTCTACTCAGAAAGATTTATAAATTTTAGTGGGAAATGCGTCTGACCTAACGCTCTGGCGACTTCAATAGTAATTTTCGAGTAACTGGGGTTCCTACCTCATTCCCGCGTGCGACCTGCTCTGCGCGAGTAGACCAGGGCACATCGGTCTTGACCATGCCCCGAACCGTCTTAGTAATAATCAAGATGCGTGGACAAAGCCAAATCTCTGACATCCCTAGGCGTTCAGTTGGGCCAAAAATGAATCGAAACGAGCCCTCTGAAAATCCCATATATAAGTTATCCCTGAGAGCCAATCTGAAAAGGGGAGGAGGCTGTGTGAAGGCATCTGATATAAGCCGTTGTTGTCTCGTGCCAACACCGATAGAGGAAGAGTATTTGTTGCGAGTCAGTTATGACTGTTAGTTACAATGTGGCATTTCTTCAGTCTTCAAAAATATTATATTTTTATAAATCTCGTTAATCATCACATTGTGTCATGACCAGGTGCCTTGATGAATTTTAACTCCCATTACCTCCTTCCTAAAACAATGAAAACCTCTTATTCTCCAAAAATCAATCACAAGTATATGGTAATGAATCTTGTTAGAATATACGAACGAATGATAATTATCTCTAAAACTAAGGTTCCTTTATAAAATATAATTCCATATGGATAATTTCTGAACAGAATTCCCAGAATGCAATTGGATACGTATAAGATGCCGTCGAAGCTCCTTAATTTGAGGTCATTCTCACACGGGCCTATGCGTGCACGGTGTTTGCTTCAAGAATCCTGGAATTACTATGCACTTCTCTGAGTCGTCCGCTTCATTATTCATGTTGACACTCTAAAGAGATAAAATATATTTCTCCCAATACATGAATCATTTGTAATTGGTGCGCTAGATCTGCATGACCACCAATTAGAGTCTCACAAAAATGTAGGATTTTATATGATACGTTTTTAACCGTACAATGCGATTAAAAACGAAGTACCTGCAAGATTGTAGAAATGACCAACTATAAGGGAAAGCAGCATAAACTTGGTCCACTTAAAATAAGGTGTCTGTTGTTCATGATTGAAATCATTGAACCAAGACCAACCATTTGCGGAGAAACACAACTAAATAATAAAATTGCATAAATTATAGCATAACTTAACATTTAACTACAGCCCTAAAACAGTCACAATAATATAACCCTGAAATCCAAACGTTGCACTGCTAATAAGCCCAAAATAAAAGAAATAGAAGACTTTTTATAAGTTAATAACTACTACCATCACGTTCTCTACATTGTACTGATTGTGCTTTAAAGCCATTAACCACATTACAGGTATTCTTAGTTTCCAAACAAATATTAAATTTGATCCTTTTAAAAATAATTAAAACAGAATATAATAAACACTCCATTAATCTTCTATTTAGAAGTCTACTGTTGCAGAGTTAGAAACATATACATCTTGTGGCTAAGGAGAACCTAACCTTCTGGTGTAGAGCGTGCCGATAATACCCTTCCTACGTACGAGGGAGAGACCAGGGGGTGATCGGCAGTTCTGTATTTTAATCTACGCCTTCTTAGTTCATTAATGTATCTCAAATGTATACAACGGAAAAATAAAATTCAAAAAATACTCTTTGAAACTCTTGAGGCGACTGCCAATTAGGAAGGGCAAGGAGTTAAAAAAAATCTCTTTCCTG
>BOPP01000052.1:758850-841302 GCA_017312745.1 Gryllus bimaculatus | reverse complement strand
TTTAATAGCATAAATTGTGATGATTTATCAGAAGATACGCAAAAAATACGAAATTACACAAATTTCGTATAAACTATAAGGATGAACGACAGCAACAATGAGGAACATAAAGGAGTTATATGACGAATGATAAATAATGAAAATGTAAGGGAAGGCAATGTGACTAATAAAGTGGGAAATAGTGGAATTAGTGGCGAATAGAATATCATATGAACCCATGAGCAATTTTCGTGGGTATTTAGTTACATTACAAAAAGAATCCAAGAATCGATAATCAATGAATAATTAAACAAAACGCTTGAGCGGTATTACCCAGTTAGAAACGAGAATGCGTGCGAGGAAGGATGGAAATTTAAATGGACGTGAGAGCGATGGCCAAGAATGCAGAGGATTAGAACAGGAAAGTTATTAAATGAGACATATAAAGCAGAGTATTGTAAGAAGACCAAGTTTTGGAATAGATCTTAATACATTTTCAATTAAAATAATAATGACCATGCATGCAAGGGAGGTGTAACGGGAAATATTAAATAACGACAGAGTTATTGTTGTTACTGTTCTTTGAAATTTTATATAAAATTACATGGATGGATGTTTGTGTGTGTGTGTGTGTGTGTGTGTGTGTGTGTACGAGTGAAGCAGAGTACCATAAATTACAATGTTACTTGATTTTTGAAAGAGGTGTTATTAGTTATTGGTAATGGTAAGGCAATTTCTCGAATCCCAGATATAAAGAAGTAAATATTTCTTACGTAAGTGTTCATAACCGAGAATTTGTATAGACCAGTGCTTGCCAACTGGGGGAGAAATGACGTCAGGGCGGCGTTCCCCTCCGCGAAAGGGTCTCGGAGAAGCAGCGCGAGCAAAAGGGGGAGGGACGGAGCGAGGGATCGACAGCCTTGGCAACGAGCTATTGCCTGCGTTTCGTGCAACAATAAGAGCACATTTATGCCCCTTTAATTTTCTTTCGATGTGGAAAGAAATGTTTCTTTATGTAGATACCATAACAGTTGCGAAGTGTTTAGTGCGTTTGAAAGAACTGCAGTATGTTAAAAATTTCAACCTACAGAGGCATTACGCAGCTTTGCAATCCATTGAATCCCGCGAAATGAAAATAATTTCTGATAATTTACAGACATCCTTCAATCATGAGATAGGATTTTTCAGATAGGAGATTATGAAAAAGTTACTGAAAATCACGAGGATTTACAATATCCTCAAACAAAACTGTTCATGAAATAATCAAGCCAGGAGTTCAAATTCTTCCACATGACCCCCTCCCGGGTATCTATTTGTTAACATTAATTATTGGTTGGTATTAAAATTGTTATAATATACAACTCTGTATAAAATATTATTGTACTAGAAAGTTAAAACTGTCTTTTCCAAAAATATTATAAGTTAGAAGAATGGCAGTGGAATTACAAGTACAAGTTACGATAAACAGAGTCGGATATTGCTTTGACTAATAATAATATGTTACATTTTTTAATATTTTATTGAATCATACACATTTAAATATTTTAAAATCGTATTAAAATACGATTTAAAAACGTAATTATCGAGCGAATGTTTTCCCCCACTTCCGTACCATCATTGGAACACTGTTCACCGCCGCCGTGTCGAGCACTTACGCTTGCTCCGCGGCTCGGCTCAGAGAAGGAGAGCAGATTTTTGTGACGTCTCAGATCACTGAGTTGGCAAGCACTGCTATAGACGGTCTCGTCCAAGCCACAAACAAATTTTATCACGACGGATCGACCGCGGAATTTAAATAGCGCAATTGTCAAGGTACATAAGTAAATAAAATATCGAAGAATAAAGTTAGTGTATTTCTGGTAAATAATAGCGGTGTAGTACGAGGAAAATTCGCCAGAATATGAAGGTGAATATGAATTTGGCAAAGATGGAAATTAGAATGCAAGAATAACAATTTTTAGATACTGAATTTATATTCTGACATGAATTTTTAAAATTTCCACAATTTGCAGAAAACATTAGCAGAATTCATTTTATTTTACTTATGATTCCTATGTTTTTAGATGTGCGCACTCCTTTTGGAGCCATTCGATAATTTTATGGGATAATGCACAACAAACAAGAAAATTATAATTCAAAGAAAATTAGCGCACACATGCGTTCGCGCGCGTGTGTACGTGTTCGTAAGTGTGTGTGCCGTGTGTATGTGAGTGACCACAAAGCTAGTTCATTTGTGAATATTCTGTACTCTTCTTCCTGATGTATGTGTTAGTAGCAGAATGATGTCCATGACGTCGCAATAGTAGTCGAGACCCAATCAGCAAGAGACATGCTAATAAACTTCACAGTAATGATATATCAAATATTTTCAGCCGAAAAGCGAATTCCTTTTGCCACCTGCTATGTTAATCATTAAACTGAATCCTCTTTCTGCTTCATTGTAATTCACTGTCGCTACTTTTATTAGGTTCTTTGTCAGTCAGTTAAGTACAAGACGTTATTTCAAGATATGTCTTTGAAGCCCTTCAGGTTTTCTTCCATTTCCTAATACTGCACCCTTCAAATTCAGAATCAAATATGCCGCTTTGATATTTCGATTGTCTTTTGTTTTCTCGATCTTTCAGGGTAGCATAGGTCGATTGATTGAATGAAAAAGTCGACATCGACCACAACCACAACACCACTCAACACGATGTAAAATTCTTAGAGGCCGCAACGTGTATTGTGACAAGTTTGTGTAATATAGTTCCAGAATGTACATGGTTACTACTTAACAGTTATATTATAGTTTTTGTCGTTCACGTTGGTGGATGAGTGAGAAAAGTCCTCTTCATTGCGCGGTTCATTTTAAGTTTTCAAGATGGTTTTAAATAGAGGTTAGATATTTTATTTCTTATGAAAATTTATCATATTTATTGTTTATGTTGCGATTATTTAATTTTGTGTTGTTTACAGCTCAGATTGGCACCATGAGTCGTGAAGAAAGAATGGTAATTACCATTGGAGAAATTATTCAGGAGCTTATCCAAGCCCATGAACAAAGTAAGGATGTCAATCTAAATAAGTTGAAAACCAGAATTGCATCGAAATATGGTTTGGAAACATCCCCGAGATTAGTGGACATTATTGCAGCTGTACCTTCTGACTACAAGAAACAGTTGTTGCCTAAACTGAAAGCTAAACCAATCAGAACTGCTAGCGGAGTAAGTATCGTGGATGCCCATATTTTCTGGTATCATGTAAACGCAGTTCAGTCCCATTTCTAAGACACATAATCTGGATGGGATTCAACTCTGTAGTACATAACATTGAGAGGAAGTGTAAATAAGGAATAAGTAACAGTAATGTAAACTTGTTAAAAGTACGGATCCTTAGTTAGTTTGCGGTGCTCTTGTGCAAAACAGTTCGTAGTTAAGATTTCTGATGTATGTTGTACATTAAATTTTGTCTAAGAATTCATTAAAAAAAAATTAAGTTCCTTTCTCTATTTGATCCTTTTCAGATAGCTGTTGTTGCTGTAATGTGCAAACCTCATCGTTGTCCACACATCAACATGACTGGTAACATTTGTGTCTACTGCCCTGGTGGTCCCGATTCTGACTTTGAGTATTCTACTCAATCATATACTGGCTATGAACCAACATCAATGCGAGCTATACGTGCCCGCTATAATCCGTACTTGCAAACTAGACACAGAGTGGAACAGGTACTTTACCTTCATGAATATAAATATCAATCAGTTTTCATGTGTATTTTCATTCATTAGTATAAATACAAATAATTCTTTGTCTCTAGCTGCAGCAACTTGGGCATAATGTGGACAAAGTAGAATTTATTGTAATGGGAGGCACCTTCATGTGCTTGCCTGATGATTACCGGGATTATTTTATCCGTAATCTACATGATGCTCTCTCAGGACATACAAGCAACACTGTTGATGAAGCTGTAAAGTGAGTTTAGATTATTTATTAATGGGTGGTGCTAAATTTACACATACTTTCTTGCATTATTTTTAAGTTTTGTAATTTTCAAAAATTAAGCTTGTAATGAAAATTAGGCCTGTGCCATTATTGTAGGCATCCCTTGTTCTTCTAGTGGAAAATATTTTAAGAAAACATTTGAAGCAGGTTTTGAGAAAATTATTTTTTTATAATTTGAGTTAATTTAAAACAGAAATTACATCAAAAGTATTTGTTTAAAAAAAGGCCATTTACAATTCTTTTTAAAGAATGTTAAATTTTGTAATTTTCAAAAAACAGAGATCTCTTAAAATAGGACACTTTTTTTAATCATGTCACATACAAGGAAAAATGTAGAAGAATGTGGAGCCATTTTTGAAAAAATAATAGTTTAAAAATCGCCTAAAATGAATGCAAAATTAGTGAAAACTTACTCATTCTTGAAAGATTGTACATAACCTTATTCGAGATCTGTCTTTGAAGAACAGAGTTTATTAAGGCAAAAAAATCTTTGTCTTAAATATCGTAGGAAGGCACTAAAATATTTTTTGAAAAATCAGGGGTTTGAATGAAAATAAGACTTTCGCCATACTTTTAAGCATCCTATATTCTAAGAGAAAAGTTATATGTAAAATTTAGGGCCAGTTTTGAGAAAGTTTTGAAAATGTAATTGAGGCTTAATGCAAAGTACCCCCCCCCCCATCAAAATATACATTTCAAAATTGCAGGGTCACAAGTTTGCTCAGATCAATCAGGGAATATCAATTTTGGAAAAAAACATTCAAATGGTTTAGACATTGATCATGGGTAGGCATACACATTTTGCTGTCAATCTATTTTTTGGAATCAAGGACCCACAAAACCTGCAGTCTGACTACACAACGTGACAGAGGAAGTAACTACTATGTGTGTAGGAACATGATATATCCACTTTCATTACCAGGGCCTGGCAATAAGAGTTTTCTGGTGAAAAATCATAGTTTTTAGGGGCACAATTAAAATATTATATTTTCTTATGATTTAAGGTGAGAAAATAAGAGTGATGATTAATGCATGCATGTATGATTTATCATTGTGATGTTCTAGAATTACCTGTAGAACATGTAGTATATTATTGATTATGTAAATGCTAATATAATATTTTCCTTTTTAGATATTCAGAAAAAAGTAAAGTTAAATGTATTGGTATCACAATTGAAACTAGACCGGATTATTGCCTGAAAAGACATTTGTCAGACATGCTAAGGTACGGGTGCACTCGTCTAGAAATTGGTGTGCAGTCCGTATACGAGGATGTGGCTCGAGACACAAACCGTGGCCACACAGTTAAGGCTGTATGCGAGAGCTTCCAATTGGGAAAAGATTCTGGTTTTAAAATTGTTGCACATATGATGCCTGACCTTCCAAATGTGGATTTAGAAAGAGATATGGAGCAGTTCATTGTAAGTCTCTAAAATTATTAAAAACTTTAACTTTAGTTTTAGTGTTTTAAATCTTAATTGCCTAAACAAATGCAGAGATGGTCCTTTATTTCCTTCTGGACAATAAGAAGTCGTAAAGCCTTAAGGTTTATTCTTTCACTTTTCCCCCTTCTCTCATTTGCTGTGCCTCCGGATTTGTTGCTTCACCATATTTGCCCACCATTGTTGCCCATCCCTCATTACTTTCACATTAATTTTCAGAATAAATCCTTAGCTACTCAGCTGCAGAGGTCTTGGTGCTCTGGCATCATCAAGCCTTATGATTAATAAAGTGTAATTAATCTTTCAGGAATTTTTTGAGAACCCAGCATTCAGAGCTGATGGACTGAAGATATACCCCACATTGGTTATCAGAGGTACTGGATTATATGAGCTTTGGAAGACTGGGAGATACCGTAGCTACCCTCCCAATACTTTGGTCGATCTTATTGCTCGCATCTTGGCTTTAGTGCCCCCATGGACCAGGGTGTACAGAGTGCAGCGAGATATTCCTATGCCACTTGTCAGGTATGATTCCCCCCTCTAAATCAATATGGAATTCTAAACTCTAGTAACCCTTTCAAAAAAGAAATTCCTATTTCTGTTATTTCTCAAATAAGAATACATATATCTTTATGAATTCACTATCAAATTAACTTAATTTTCAACATGAGTTTCAATTAATATGAATTAACATCTTAGTTCTGGGGTGGAACACGGCAACCTGCGAGAGCTGGCTTTGGCCAGAATGAAGGATTTAGGCACTGATTGTAGAGATGTACGTACACGAGAAGTGGGTATCCAAGAAATTCATCACAAGGTCAAACCATATGAGGTATGTAATTGCCAATTCTTTGCTGTATTGTTGAAAAAATGTATCGTAATCTTTCATTGCAAAATAATTTTTGTTTTGAAGGTTGAGTTAATACGTCGAGATTATTATGCAAATGGTGGTTGGGAAACATTTTTGTCTTACGAAGACCCTGAACAAGATATATTGGTGGGCCTCCTGAGACTAAGAAAATGTTCTGATGAAACATTTAGGTAATTTATTTTTTTCCTAGTCAAATTTGGATACACACTTTGGAAATATTGATGTACCAAGATCAAAAGAGAAACTAATGAACCTGTTTGTATAATAAAAGATTTCAGTTAATCTTAAAAAAATGTTTTCTATAAAAATACAGCAAGCACATATTTACCAGTAAAGACCATTTAGTAGTTTTTGAGAAATTTGTAAAACTAATATTAACTCACAATTGTCCCTCTACAATTACCAAAACTATTTATTTCTAGTTTTGTCATGTATTGCATGCCTGGAAAACCTAACAAATTCTCAATTCTTTTCCCACTTTTGTAGAAAAAATTCACAATCACTATAATATTAATTTTATGTAATTATGACCAAATTGAGACAATATTTAAACCATGAAATTGAAAAATTACATTACATTTATTTAACTTTCGAAGTTTAGATTTCCTGTTATGGAATAATCTTGATAACATTTTTTCAATATTTGCTTGTTATCTGAAAAAATGTGTAACACAGTCATTGATAAAATTTCTTTTCCAGACAAAACATTACACTTAAATGCACTATTAATGTTGTGAATAATGTGCTAACAAAAATTTGACTGACTCTTCTAGGCCAGAGTTGAAAGGAAGCGTGTCAATTGTGAGAGAGCTCCATGTATATGGGAGTGTAGTTCCTGTGAGTGCAAGAGACCCATCGAAATTCCAGCATCATGGATTTGGTATGTTGCTCATGGAAGAGGCTGAGAGAATAGCTGTTGAAGAGCACGGTTCCACTAAAATTGCTGTTATTTCTGGTATGTTTAAATGTTCAGTCTTTTCGTTTTGACAATACCTTTTAAGTATTTTAATGAAATGTCACTTAAAATTTATTTTTTAGGTGTTGGAACCAGAAACTACTACAGAAAATTAGGCTATGAATTGGATGGTCCCTACATGTCAAAATTTCTGTGAATAATTGATTTTATCTTGATTGATCCTAGAAAATGTGTACATACCTATGTAAGTTTCAATTGTATATATTGCCCTATGTTGAACGTATGTTTTATTTCTGTAAATTGAGTATTGCTTTAACAAGCTTTATTTGTTTGGAAATTTGTTTATGTTTGTAAATGGGCAAAAATAAAGAATCCAGAATATGTTTTATGAGATTTGCTGTTTATTTTCTCATTCAAAAAGTATTGAATCTAAAGTATCAAAACAAAAATTTCAGAGTAGGAGAATACCAATGATTCCAAAGCTTAATGAGATGCTAAAACTCTACAACCCACAATCTGATCCAGAAAATAATTCATGAAAAGATTTTGTACTGACAAAGGTAATCAGATGAATAAATCTAAAAATTCATTGGCACAGAAAAAATAAAATTTAGTTTTCCACAAGCAAACTGGAGATAAATGTCAGTTTGGTTGCTCTTCATTTTCATTACATTTGCTTACACTAATACTGCAGAACACTCTTTTTTTTTTCAATCTCTTCTGTGCATTTTTGTTCATAGAAGGTTCTGTAGTCTTTGTTTTCAATTTTGCAAATCTGTTTCAACAATCTACACTACTTAACTCATTCACATACATTTCTCTTTAAAGCTCTCGACTCGATAACCTCTTTACAATTATTTTAGGGGGGGAATGTATGTTGCTCATCACACTTCACTTGCCTAAACACAGGGTGATTTATTGGATTTTAGAAATGTATATATTTCAGGAATATTACTGATCAATTATCAATTACAAATTCGTGCCTCAGCTCTCTAAGAGGCGCACTTGCTTCGACGCCCATGTGCGGCCCACGCTGCAACTTCACCAACCGAGATTCCCCTCGCCCCCTCACAAAGGCGCGTTTCCTAGCGCCGACGGCCACCGCGAGGGAGGCAAAATGAACAAAGACAGTGGAATTCGCCGACGTCGCAGCTACGGCCATACAAATCCCACAGGGCGTACAATACACAATCTTGAGGGCGGGCGGCAGCGGCTCCGCGCGGGCAACTCGCGGCCAAAGTGCTCGAAGGGCAACGAATTAAAAAACGCAGAAAAGCCGATAGAATGTTCGAAAAGCGCGTCGTAAGTCCCAATCAGAGACAATGCTCTAAGCACGTGAAGGAATTCGGAGCTGTATGAGGTGGGGATGGAGGAGCGAAGGAGGCAAGAAGTTGAGGAAACTTCACTGGTAATCTTCGGCCCGAACCAGGCACTTGCATTTTTTTCACTAGAACGAGGCACTTGTCAACATGAGGCCAGAACGAGAACTCAGCAGCGAGCAATTAGGCAGTTATGGCGGAATAACACGTTCACCGGCGTACGACAGGCCAACATCCGCCTGCCTTAATCTTCCGATCATCTGTTACTTGCCAACGGAATCGATTCTGTGTGACCAGTTAATCGTATCGACACCCGAAAAGCTGTGATAAGGATGTGCAGTCCGTTCTTACGGCTGCTAAACATTAACGGGAACGACGTCTGATGATTCCCGATTCACGCACCGACTTGGTGACACCTCGCTTCCTGCGTGGACGCGATCGGCCGCTGACGTCTCTGGTGCAGCCTTCGAGAGCCCCGGGTGCTTCTCGCTGCATACGGGGCCATTTCGACGGTCTTTTGGCGAACCTCTTCCGCCGCGAGCGACAGGTAACAGGCCACGATCATGTAATCCACTGAAGTGAGGTAACATCTTCACCATCACAATTTAAAAAAAAAAATTAATTCCCCCCTATTAGTTAAATAATAAATTGAACTGGAAACTGCTATATGGAGAGGAGAATAAATGTATTTAAAGACATTTATTCAAATGAAACTGTGTTCCCGCCGCTCAGACGGGCTGCACTTGATAAAATACCATCTTTGGGCATCATTTCGTTAACTAGTAGAAAAATGCAATCCTTCGACCTAGGGCGCTCACCCCTGACGTGCTCAATGCCAGCAGCTGGCAGGTAAGATGCACGCCCGGCACCCTCTAAACAAATTTAGCGTGCGAGCCCTGTTGTCCACAATCAACCGACGCACCTTATGTGTGTCGGCAAACCTCCGTTTGCAGTGGTGACGCATAAGTATCATCACATTACACATAATGTAGTGAGTGACACGTTGATAAAACTTCCAACTCTCCAAATGGTGATGGCTTTATTGTGATTCTCCAGTTAGCACCATAATATCAGTTTCCAAAATGGCGAGTTTGCAACAAAAGGCATTTTGCATTTTGGAATATTAAAAGTGCTTATCAGTTATTACTGTGCAGCCTGCACTTAGAAGAGTATGTAGCGGAGCTACCAAGTCACCAGAGCGTTCTGCAGTGGTAGCCAGTTCAGGAACACTGGATGTCTCTGAGAATGTACAGGTACCGGACTACTAAGTATTTCCGACAAAACAGTGCAGGCATTTACAGAGACTTTCAGGCATAGTCCTTGCAAATCAACAAACCGTGCAAGTCGGGATCGCGACAAGTTGCAGTCAACTGAAAGATTTTGCGTTGACAATTAAAACAGATACCAAACAGTTTGCAATTGCTGCAACAACTAGGGTACAACAAGAACATGCGATTATGTTTTGTGACGTAATGCACAGAGCAATGGAAGAACAAGATTTTGCTTCGGTGATGACGTAACATTTCACTTGAAAGGGAAAGTGAAATGTATGCGTTTGCAGGACAAAAAATCAAATCCACGTGTAGGATCACAAGCACAATTCTCCCAAACTTTGTGTTTTGTGTGTAAGGTGTAAAGGTGTACGGACTTTTTTTTTCTTGCAAGACCACAACTTTTTGTGTTTGGTATGACATTAGTATATGTAACAGTGATTATTGGCACAACTTACAACTTTTTCAAAAATTTCGTACTTCAAAAAGATGGTGCTCCTCTGCATCAGTATAAAGATGCGTGTAGTTTCGTTAAAGAGGAACAATGGATCGGTTGATGTGCAGCTAACTTGGTCATTGTGTCACCATTGCCAACAATTGAGAAACTGAAGAATCGCATTGTTAATGCAGAAACGAAATGGTACATCGTGTTTGAGCCGAATTAGAACTATGGCGTAGATGTATCGTGTCCCAAGGGAAGTCACATTAAACACGTCAAGCAAGCCGTTTCGAAAACCACTGCTCTCATGGCTCAGTTGCTTGCATTTCACCACTGAGGATCTGGGTTCGATTCTAGTAGAACTTCATGTGAAATTTGTTACGACAAAACGAGGCCTTGTGAAGCGTCCTAAACCTCACCCCTATCCTTACTCCTTCCCCTAGACAACGGGTAGATGACGCATGGCGCTTGCGCGAAGACGCTACCGGTTGGCGATTTCCAGACTTGACAATGACTGACGACAGACTTTACAACACAGCGGCCGCTTAGGGCGCCTTCCCACGCCGCGCTTCCTTCAAGCAGAGAAGCCCTTCCGACGCCAGCACCGCCGGAGCCACGCCGCACCGCACCCGCCGTGGAAGGGGGTGGGGTCTGGAGGGGTAGGTTTCGCCGCCCTCGGCGACGACGAACAAAGGGACCGGAGGCAGGTAGAACGCATCCCATTTAAAGCTGTTTCTGCTAGCGGTGGCGCGTGGCCCTCCTCCGCTTCTCGTAGCTGGAGTTCGGGCGTCGGCTGCCGCAGCAGCCGCCACCCGCTGCCGTGGGAAGCCTCCATTCAAACCAATGCTCTGCTACGCGCCGGCGGGAAGGGGCCCTTAGAGGGCACTTGTTAACGGAGGTTTACTCCAGTGCGCTCAACGCTCCTTAAAGAAGAAGACGCGTTGTGTCGATATTGACGCAACAAATTAAAAAAGATTAAGCAGCCTTAAGTTGTGGATTCCATCTGGATATGGGACGGTTCTTTTTGCATCACTGCAGAGCGCTATATTTCATACATTCAGTAATCCTCGTGCTCTGCTCGAAAAATCCGAAAGCACGGTTCTTTCTTTAAGCAAAAGGGATTCTAGAGGATAGTTCGTCGAGTTAGACGTCTCAAAATGAGCGGCAAGTTATCCTACAAGGACGTCTCGAAACGTAATCATCTCACCATCCATAAGAACCCTGGGCACTGAGTTTGGGGAAGAATATCCCTTGATTTGACGTGCTTCCTTCCTCCACGCCAGACATGGTTGGGCAAGACCACTGAGGAGTCATATGCTCTCCGTGATGAATTTTTACTTTCTGAAATGGTTCTCGCCTTCGCTCTGCACTTGTCTTCAATTAAGTTATCCTCTGTTGGAGAGGGTGTCAAACGTGCCAGTGCCCTTCAGCAGATCGAGTTCCATCGCGGGACAAAGGCGTATCGCGGTTTACCGGTTGATTGGGGATTGCAATATTCCCTGCTTGAAGTACGTCACTGATAAACTGTGCTGCAATTTCGTCTATGTCGTCAAAGTCGCCCTCTGAGTCTGGCATTCGCTTAAAATTTTAGCCAGTTATCATGTTGTACACTGCATTGAGGGGGTAGATCCAGCCCATGACCTAGGCCATCGATGTAGAGTAGACGATATGGTCGCTTCCATACAGGTTGTCTAGACTGGACCATTGCAGAGCGGCTGCAAGTGAGGGGTTGCATAGAGATGCATCAATGCATAAGCTCGAGTTCGTTGCTTTGACGAAATAAGTTGCTTCACCAGACTTTAGAATAACCAAGTTTGAGGTGTCCATTGCCGATTTCCATGTTGCCTCTCGGACAAGTGCGGGAAGAGCCCCAAAGTGGATTGTGGGCATTTACATCCTCGACTATCAAGAACGGTGAAAGCAGTTGTAAATCAAGATCAAAATTCATCGGCAGTTACACTCTCCTGGAGGGATGTAGATGTTAAAGTGAGAGTGAAGATGGGAGGTACACCAGCACTCACTGTTTGAAGATCAGTATGAAGAGGTACCTCTGTAGGCAGCAACGAATCGTTAACCAATGTAGCCACTCCGCTGGAAATAGTTAAGATTTTTTTTAAAAATTGTATTGAATGCTTTTATTTTAAACCAAAATCGTTAAGTGATTTATTCTTAATTATTTGAAAATCAGAAAAAAATTAAAACATAAGGTTTTAAATTTATCATTGAATTATTCCACTTTTACTTTAAAAAATAAAGATAAAGTATATTTATTCTTATCTTATATATGTATTTGAGGGGTCCGGTGCAATACCATCCCAACCCACAAAATCTTAAATTTTAGTTCTAGTTTCATGCACCTGAAACATTTATCTTGTGTTCACATTACTGAGTAAGCTTGTGGCACCATATATTTGCATGATTTAGGAAAAATGCATTCTTCATTCAAAGAAATTTTATTATCTTCTGTGCAATACCACCTCAATCAAAAACCATGTATTGTTGAAAACTGAATTCATCGAAAAACTTAAAACAATGTTTGACAGTTTCTGAAATATTAAATTCTACTTAATAGTTGTCCTGTTATCGAAAAATATGGCGTATAATGGTTACTTGTAAAATTTTTCCATTAACCTTTTGGCCATGGATGAATGGTATTAATCTCTGCTTTAAAGGTCAGTGGGAAGAATACTTGTCACTTAAAATAGAATATAATCAATATACATATAAAGAAAAAGTTTAATAATATTTGTACTTGTAAGATTAACAATTATTTCCTTAGTTTCAACAATATTAAATTTGTTCTTTAAATAAATATTAATATAATTCCATTTTTAGTAATAATCATCTTTAAGATGGACTTTAAGTGGCTTTAGCAAACATTTTAATACAAATCTAGAATTATGAACACCATTGAACATTTAAATACTCAGTGTGTTAGAGCAGTATTGCTGCTAAATCAGTTTTTATCTACAGGCGTAGGATTTTTCCAGAAAGAAACCCCTGCTACCCATTTGGTCTGAGCTAAAGCTCTGTGATTTTGAAAATAATTCATTAGTTTTTGGGGGGTACTTTACATGAAGCCTCTGGAACATTTCCAAAATTTTCTGAAAATTACTCCAAACTTTTTCTTTTAATTTCTTCTAAAAATATATTAAAATACACTTATAAAGGTGGCACAAGTCAGATTTTCACGGTTAACTCTGAAATTTCGAAAATTTCAAAATTTTGAATTTTTTGGGGGGTCTTCCTACAACTACAAAATCAGAGGTAGAGATGTTTCCTTGAAAGGAAATTTGTTGTCCATAATTTGTTCTTTCGGACATCTAGGAAGGGTGGATACAGATAGAAACACTAAGAAAATTGGAAACCAATAGCTATGAGTTGTATGGGCAGTCCAAAAACAAAATGGAAAGATCACGTTGTGGAAGATCTACATATAATGAAAATTAAGAATTGGAAAAAGATGACTCAAGATAGGAAGGAGTGGAAGAAGGTTGTTGAGCAAGCCAAGACTCACCTAAGGTTGTACTGCCAACATAATGAGATCTTATTTCTTTCATTAAGGCCGTGTACATATTTTTGACAATTTTAGTAGTTTGTGCACAATATTGCATGCAATTTTGAAAAATTACAAGAGCAAGATTTTATCAAAACTGGCTCCAAATTTTTTCCTTAAATTTCACGAAAGGATAGTGCTAATTGCATTCATTAATATGATGTAAAGTTCATTTAGGGGTATTTTTTTCTAAAATTAAACAAATGTAATTTTTTTTAATATCTCTCACACTGATAATATGCACATTTCCAAAAATTTGTATACACTATTGTATATGTGAGTTAAAGTACTTCAAATGAAATTTTTTGAAAACTCAAAAATTTTCTGTGAAAATGTGCTTCAAACTTTGCATTCACTTTACCACTTAAGGGCCATTTGCTTTTGGGGTATTCTCTTGTTTTTTCTAAAAATACACAAATGTAATTGTTTTGAGATGCCATTAATATGCACATTGCCAGGAATTTGTAAACACTATTGAATTTGTAACTGGAAGTTCTTGAAATAACTTCATATGGAGTTTTTTGAAAAACTAAAATCTAAATTTTTCAGCTTCAAATTTTGAATCTACAGTAGCACGTAAATGCCATTTTCTTAAAAATGGCTCCAAATATTTCAAAGAAAATTGCCATTTAGAACAAGGTTTTACTGTTCCTTAATATTCTTAAAATACTATTTCCATTCTACTATTAGGAAACTGAAAAATTAAGAAAATTTCAAAAAAATGTACTTTGGGCGACAATAGCAGTAGCTGGCAGCAGGCAAGTGTATGTAGAAAGTTTGAATAGCTAGCCCAGACCAAAGTAAATAGAAAACTAATTCGGGAAAGTCTGTGACATCTACAGCACCACTAGTTGTTTATAATAGCACACAAAGAGTAAGGAATTTAAATCAATGTAATTAAAAATATATTTAAAAAAACCACAGTCAACAAAACAGCATTACACCAATGTTAACACATTCTTAGAGGTACTCATCTGATTCTATTAAATTACTGAAGGGCAAATCATCTATGCACAAATTGTACAAACTTTAAATGACATCAATTATATTTATTTTTCCAATCTCCACAAACTATCAAAATTAAAGACTAAGACGATTACTTGAATTACATTGATAAAACTGAAAGATTACTAAACAATGGCATTAAATCCTTTTGAAAATTTAGAACAATGCAAAAGGTACCAGGACCCCACAATAGGAGTTTTTCTGTAGAAAATCATTGATTTTTGACACAGCATTAGAAATCTTTCTCTATACTACGAACATATTTAAATGAGGTGCATTCAACCCATAGTGACTATAAGAAAATAATAGAAACATTACAGTAACACAACAAATAAAATGAAAAGGAAATAGAAAACCATTTTTAAGAAAAATTCAGAAATGTTTTGGAATTTTATATTTTAAAGTTGAATTGGTATTTTGGAGTGTGGAGGGGATGCACCGGGATTGCAGATAGAATAGTATGACAAAAAATGGTTTCAATGGATCAAGAGTAATTCAATGATAGAAGATGCAGTAAAAACAAAGAAAAGGAAGTGGTAAAAATTTTAAGACAATTAGAAATGTGCAAGGACGAAGATTTTTCAATAAAAAAGTAATGCGATCAATGACAGCCACTACCGAGTAAGAAATGCACAGATCTACATGCAAGATGAATGAAGATTATTGTAATTAATTGGTGCAAATGTGATTCTACTTGTAATTAAAAATGTACCATTTATCGTATGTATGTCTAGTTTGTTTGTCCTATAGTATTCAAAGCAGATGCCTAATAACCAACATAACAGAGTATTATTGCACGTTATCAATTTCAAATAATGCTTTTCTTTTTTCAGTAAGAATTAGTCTCTGACAATAATTTCCCAATGTAAAATGTTGCCAGCCAAGACCTTGTAGAGATGAATTTTGAACCCCATGTGATTAAAACACACACACACACAATAGAATTGGTTTCAAAATTACAACTGAGATGGCCAAATATTTATTATATGGATGACCAAAGCATTTTAACTTGCTCCAGTTTCTCACACTTGATTATAATTGTGGGGGGACAGAATTGATTGTAATACAGAAGATGCCGGTACGAATTTGATTTTCAAAAACTCAATCCTTATTTCTCCAGCCACTCCCTTGACAGCACTGATAAGAATACAAGCTTAGTTTATGAACTTCCTCTTATTGTGTAGTGGTAAATAGGAAAGTAAAACTATGTGAAAAAGAAACCAAGAGAAGCAATAGGTAAAAAAGATTGGCATTAAAAATTACATTTTGTAGTAAAAAATGGGGAAAAGAGAAGGATTTCCTGGAGGATAATAGGAAAAACAATCATGACTACAAGAAAAGAGAATTCTTAAGGAGCAATGTTTGACTCTTGTTCCGAACATTAAGATTGAGACAAAACATTAAATAGGGCACTTAGATATTTATTGATATATACACTGACAATTGGTACATTAAAAAGATCATCACAGACTAGTTAGGTCATTTGATTACTTTAAACGAAATCCCACTGAAAAAGCAATTTTATAAATTTAATTCTCCTTATAAAATATTACGACAATAAAAGTCTAGTTCATTATCCACATAGAGAAAAAATGTTGTTCAACTAACACTTCATTGTGACTAGAAATAAAAATTATTACAAAGTTCCTTGATGCTGCTTACGATAAATCAATTTGATAAAATTTATTTCACAGAATACTTCAATCTATTACTATGTACAGAAAGTCTGGAACTTGTATCTTACAAGTTGGACTGGAACTAATGGAATGCTCAAAATTATACTCCATAAGTTTCAATTAATATTGGCTGTGAGAATGACTTCACTTAACAGCCAACAACTCTTCAAACGTTGGTTACTGCAAAATTTGTAATCTGGTTTGTATAAAGTGTATTTGCACATACTGATGACATCAGGGTCAATGTTTAATGGCGTGTTATAATCCAAACATGTCCATTAGTGGACATGGTATTTGAAAAAGGACTTCAGATGTGCTTCGACTGTGAGCCTAACAAATCTGAAGCCTCTGATGAACAAACAAAAGTTTTGCATTCAACATATTTAGCCCTGAAAATAAGTAATTTCTTAACAACACACTTTTAAAGCATAAAACATGTCAGTTTTAGCCTGTCAATCGATAAAATAAAGAAAAAGAATTTTCACAGGTTTCGTGGTTCATTATGATGGGCAAATAATGCTACAGCTATGAATGCTCAGTCCAGTTAAAGTTTACCTCAATCATTTTCAAAGGTACATAATGACCTCTTAATCCCACTTAGTTGATTGGCAAATTAAAATTTAGAGGAAACACAACATCCCATGGCATGTTGATTGGACAAGATGAATAAGAAATAAACCAGTTCATCGAGACTCGTGGATCTCCATGATGCTCAATTGGAATTATTGAATAGGGATAAAAATTCATTATGTCCGGAAGAATACAACCACCTAGAATAGGATTGGCCAACCCAAAGGTTTTAAAAGCAAATTTGATGATGTGTCACATTATAGCAAGGTCACGCTTCATGCTTTTACACTTTTAAAAAATAAAAAATGAATAAAACTTTATTGTTATACTGTATTTGAACATAATTAACTCTTTAAGTCTTAATTAATGAGATATTTATGAGTTTGTGAAGGGATAGGGTCCATATTTTTTGGCAGACAAGTTTTTTTGTATTATTATTTATTTCATATTTGTGCAACTGTTTCTGGGATTGTTGTTCCCCTACATCAGGCTGTAAAATTGAATGTTGAAATTATATAGTATAAAATTTAATGTTATTTACCACACAATATTAAATTAGAATTTATGACGGTTAAGAACTTACCAGACACATGAGAGCTCACAAAAATCATATGTATGGTAAGTTCTTGCCTGTCATAATTTCCATTTTCATTTTACACCTTCCTTTGGAGGCGGGAGGCCGGAGGCTTGAAGTAAAGCCAGCTGTCCCATGTTAGTAGATGTACTTGCATGTAAAAGATCCTCCTAAATGAAGCCGCGAGCCAAATTCAACATCGCCTGTTTCTCGCCCAAGAAATACCTCCTTTCTCTGCTAATTGGTGAAAGGAGCTTAGCGAAATTAGCGTGGTCAGACAGAAGAGCAGGCCTCATCGCCTGAGTCTCGCCACATAAAATAAGGCATGAATTCAATTCAATTCATATATAATTTCAACATCAAATTTTTAAGCCTGATGATAGGGACAACAATTCTAGAAACTGTTACACGATTATGAAATAAATTAATGTTACAAAAAAATTTGTCTATTAAAAAATGTGTACCTGAACCCTTCCCAAACTCATAATAAATTCAAAGACAGACTAAAAGATGGTAATGAGATATCTGTTTGTTGGTAGCTGGTTTTTTCAGATAGCTGGTTTCCTAAATTGTTTTCAGTTAATGAAAAATGTTTCACAAGCAAATTATGTAGGTCCTAAAGCATTTTATATACAATTTGCACTGCCCAGTAAGCGGCACAGTTTCACACGGTAAGATACATGTGACCTGTGGGCCATGGGGTGCAAAAAAAAAAAAGGACTTTAATGAAAAGCATAAAAGAATAATGTTAATTGAAGAAAGAATATTCAAAAATAAGATACTGAGATACAGAAAATTCAAAATGAAACTTTAAATAACACAATTAAACAAAATTAGTTTGATATTTTGTTATGCGTTTGGAACTAATGAGACAATCTTGAAACAACTGATTACCGTTCTAAATGAATTTTCTACATGTTAGTCTGAAAGTTATTTTCTTACTTTACTTTTTGTACCTTTGTTCTCAAAAATATTGTTGACAAATGTACCTGCTGCTCAAGAGAGATGAATAAGGTATCATTATAGAGAAATAGAAATTTTTTCCCTGGAAGAATGGTTTGATAAAATACTAATAAAGAAGCATAGAGAGTAGTCTCATAAAGAAGAACTCGAGAATGCCCTAATTTATGTTTCATTTCAAATATTGTTATGGCTTGAAACCATATAAATCAGTTGATTCTTGTGTTTAACTCTTGTCATTCTCAGAATTTTAATGTTCAACTTGTTTCAATTGTAGTAGTTAAAACTTCCAAAAATAAGCCGAATCTGTTAGCCACATATAATTTTCAAAATGTCACAAAATTTTCCTTTGAATCCATAAAAAACTATATCTATTGCATATACTATGAAATCTTTTCAGCTTTTTGCCCCAGCTTACCCATATTTCTTCAAGAAATATAACATTTCTTTACTCTGCCACAATGCTATCAAAAACGTCCTGCAAATACAATGATTGAAGCCTGTGAATCTAATGAATTCACAACTTGGATAATAGTTGGCATGAAATTTTCCACTTTCAAACTGTGTACCCTTAAGTTTACTTGGTGTTCAATGCAATGGTATTTCATGAAATTCCTTCAAAATGGTTCGTATCAATCAGCCACTTCAATCGTCGACAATCAAACTGCAATAAAATGACATTTTTTAAAAGAATTATTACACCCATATTAACCATTAGTTCAGGAAAAGGTGAATTGTAATTACCTAAAAATACTGTAGATTGCAGTATTATCATCCTGTCAGGCACTATTATCTCCAATAGAGAAATTAAAAACTATACAAATAATAATTTTCAAAGGAATAGGTCTTGAGCAAGCCACATGCAAATCATGAACAGCAGTTAATCATGCCTGATATAGAAGAAGAAATCACTAACCTTGTTGGGAAGAACATTAAACTACCAGATGTTTCTCTCATTATCTTTACAGAAAATATAAACTTTGTTCAGTAAGTTATACTTGCACAAGTTTGTGATAGCAAGAAGATGAAATTACGGCAAAGCCACAAACAACTTGAATCAAACAGTGAATCCAAGTACATGTCCAGTTGAGTTTTGGAAACAGTAAAAAAAATTAACAGTTTTGCTTGAAAGAATGTCACAGTAATTGATGAAAATTAGCAACCACGAGACCCCAGCGCCAGCTCTAGTGCACAATATCCGTGCCGCACTGTTCATGACCTCAATTTCTTTGGAGTAACACAGCTGACCACATGACTGATGCTACGTCAGCCCCAACATTACTAACATTTATTACACACAGATATTGGTCACAAAACCTACACAATTGTACCCCATCATTACTGAATTGGTCAATTTCTTTATTTATACACATTCTTCTTGAGTACTTCCTTAATATTTTTAATCCTATTCAGTGTAATCAAAGAAATCCTTTTTGATCTTTAAAGGATTGTATTTCCACTGCCAAAAAGGATAAAAACAATTCCACCAAAAATATTAATGAGTGCTGTTGTATGAAAAACTGCAGCCCAATTTTGAGTCACTTCCAACATGTATCCTGCAAGATACACTCCCAAGAAACCTGAGGAATGCAAACTCTATGTCAAGAGAAGATAACCACATTTCAAACTGTACAAAACACAGACATCTGTATGCAGTAAAATATTCAGAAAGAAAAATTTCTATGGTAAATTTACCTGGAACAGCTCCAACAGTATTCATCAAACCAAAAACACTGCCCGAATGTTGGGGAGCCAAGTCTTGAGGGTTAACCAAAATTGCATTACTATGAAAACCTGATGCTCCTATAGCAATTGTCATATTCAACAGAGCCCAAAAATAGTTGTTGTAGTAAGCTAAACAAAATGTGCATATTATAAATTAACAAAACAAAACTTATAATTCTGAACATTAACTGTTATTAACAAAAACTGACCCATCAAACTAAACCAAAGTGGTCTAGACATAACAAAACAATTAGCCTCCATCATTCTCAGAAAGTATGTGTGTTAGATGCATACAAAAGTTCAGTAAATAGGGTTGGGCAAACTACTTTAAATTTAGTATTTAAATACTTCACCAAAATACTCTGTAAACAAGTATTTAAATAAATACTCAAAATACAATAAACATAATAATTTTGTATTATATATTTTTATTGATTAAATATATTGAACTTGTCACTTATAATAAATTAGTAATTTTCAGTCATACAAATTTCTGAACAATAACGAACTGTAATAATAATAAAAATAATAATAATAATAATAATAATAATAATAATAATAATAATAATAATAATAATTTTGATATATATCTTTTTTTTTTATTGTGGCAAATTTGTCCAGAATTTTAATAATATAATCATTTTAAAATGAAGATAATTCAAATTAAGCAGCTAAAAGGGGCATTTAGTTTTGTTTCAATAAGGTGCATTCACTAGCAATCAAACAAAAACTATCTTCATTATCTTCTTCTTTATCTGAATTCAAAGTATTTATTTTTTTAAATACACCTTCTTTATGTTTTCAAATACAGCTTTTAAATACATGACCAAAAAACTCAAAAATACAGTTTTTCAAATACAAAATGTATTTAAAATTCAAGTATTTAAATACTGCCCAACCCTGACAGTAAATAATATTACCATTAGTTTGTTTACATCCACAAAAGACACATTGTATATATAAATCTGAAAAGAAAAAAAAAATAACCACAGCCCAGCAATTGTCATCTATATCTAAATATGATCAAGTATCTTTTCAGAATTCAGTGGTTGCCTACACATGACTTTTAATGAAATCGTATTAAACTGTTTGACTCATCAGAATGATAGCTTACTTGTGAGATGCACATTTAAGATTGGTGTTTAATCAGTAAGCATCAAATTTTAACTAAACACTCCAAAAAATTATAATAAATTGAACAATCAGCATTGTATAATATTGTAGAATATACATAAAATGCAGATTTATTTTCAAATTACAATGTTCCATTTAAGCAGACATTCATGATTTACTGAATCTGTAAAGTAAACACAAGTGAAAAAAAATTGTATATATTGTATCATTTTCATGAGGCTCTTGAAAATATATTTCTTTAATACAAGCTACATTATTTTATCTCATTTTCATAAAAAAATCTTATGCCAAAGTGCAACATTTCAACCTAATTGACAACAAAACAAAAAGAACCTACTTCCTTACTTTCAAAATAATTTTATTGGTCTTTTAACAAATTTGGGGTAAAATGTTCATAAAGAAAGAAATCCAAAGGAATCTAAAATATAAACAAACAAATTGTGAATTTTAAAATAAAAAATATATCCTGGCACCAACACAAATCTCCTCTACAAGAGTAATAAAATTCAGAAATCAAGCGATCATTGATAGCAAGAAGGAAACAAGGAATTCATGAATCTTCTCTACATTCAGTGTAAACTGAACAAAGATATATCCAATATTAAATTAATCCTGAGTAAAACCTTAATACAAAACTTTCTTAAAATAATTAAGAAAGGTAAATTAATTCACTGTTCCCCCAATATCATACAAATAACCATTTTGTTTTGTGATGTGATGTGATGCAATGGGACTTGTGAGATTCACAGTAGTTCAATTAGGAACATTATAAATAAAGTCCTAAAGATGTAACTGGAAAAGAACTGCACTTACATATAATGGAAAGACTGAAAGCCTGAAGACCTAAACAAAGGGACTCCACTATTTTTCTTGTGGAAGTAACAGAAAATCCTTTTGCTAGAAGTCTTTCAGAGAGCCATTTGCCTGTAAAAGTGCAAACAATTCCAAAGAGCCAGGGCACCACGTTCACAATCCACCCCTGAAATTAGATTCACTATATTAACATTGTTTAGAGCACATTTTATCAAAAGATCCCATTAGAGAAAATACAGGCTTGACCAGAACAATGAAAATAAAATTTATTGATTTAAATATAAAAAACCATAACCCAAACCCTTAATTTTTGTAAGTATATAAATTTAATTTATTTTCATGCACAATTTTTTGCTTTAAATAAGGAAATAGGCCTACATTGTATACTTCATTTTTTTTTAGTGACCAATAACATTAGGTCATTGTTACAACTCCTGCATTGCAAAATGAATCTTTTTAACAGAGATAAACACATTTCTGAGGTCATGAGTCCCATTGTGAAGGACGTTCCAGAATTAATTTAAAAAATTCATTTTATAAGACGAGAGGTGACGAGGCAATGATCTAATTTTATCAGTCACATTGAAAACATAAGTTCAACTAATTGTAGTAAGATAACATTAACTGATAAGTGGTCATACAGAGCTTGTGGAGGGGCACTGTATGTAGTATTGCCACTTATAAGGTAATGCATTTTAATGCAAAAAAATCAGCATGAAGAAAAGGATTCCAGTGTAATTTACTATTAATTTGGAACAATTTTATAGGATTATTGTAATAATTTGTTGAAAATATTTAACATGCTTATTTGACTACTTATTATATTTTTACTAAACTTGTACAGAGAATAAATGTGTTTCTTATCTGTCTGGTTTTATGGGAAACAAAACTCTAGATAACCACTCACACAAAATGCAAGAGATCTTTTGCTTCTGGACAGTAAATGTGGGTTTCCTTCCCTTTACCCTGATACCCTAAGTGGATCTCTTCAGGTTGGTCATTGGTTGATGCAAGCAAAAACGTTGCTGGAAACTGTTTGCAATTGCAATTGCAATTGTCTCCGTTTGACCTTTAAATAATTATATATGAATGGTCTATTTTAAACAATTAAGCTTTTGGGGCAGAACTGTAATAAAGCATTTTTGAATTAACTACAATAGCAGATATGGTTCTCAGAACTAGATCTAACAATAAATGGCAAAATTGGAAACAACCAAGGAATGGTGCATTTAAGGAAATTTCTTTAATTTGCTAGATTTTCATAATTCTCTGCCTGTCCCTTCAAAATTCTTCCCACTTTTTCAAAAAAGCAAATACAATTAAATAGTTGAACTAAATCTTTGCAATAATTTGAAACTGGGTTGATTCCTACAGAATGTGATTTCTAGATAAGATTTTTTTTAAACAACAAAATTACACACACACAACATGAACATGGAAAACTGTGCAGTCACGAGTTTTTAATATGGATCTTCTTTCCTTTCAACAAAAAGTTTTCTATAACAAATTTTCTTTTTGCTGCTTCTTACATGATTTACGAAATTCAAGTTACTTAACCTCCGATCTCCAATAGCATAATTATTAATTCTAGGATATAAGCCAGAATGTTTTAATTAATTTTTATCAGGTAATTTTCTTTGAATGCAAAGCAATACCTTTGCATGAGGGAAGGTCTCGTGAAAGTAAGTTGGCATCCATGATAAAAGTAGGAAAAAGCAATTATTTTGGCAAGCATGACCAATAACACAGGCCCTAAAATAAAATAAAAAGTACGTTAGTCACAAGTGATATAAATTCAACAAAATTTCTAACAAAATATATGAATCTTCAAGTTTATTATTTAATAAACACATACCAAAAAGCAAGTTTCTTGAATAAATTTATCCATGGAACAGGAACAGCATCTGTAGCATTTAAGGAGGAATGTAACTTTACTGGAACTGATACTATTGCTGCTTTTCTCCTGTCCATGGCCAATATGTAATATCGAAGCAGCAATGTCCAAACAGCACCCAAAAATCCTGAGATATAATAATCAACAATTTAAAATATAATTTTTAAAGTATTCTAACTGAAATAAACTTTAAATGAAAATAGCAATCCTGTACCCATAACATAAAACACAACAGGCCATCCATAACAATCCAACAAGTATGAACCCAATGATCCTGTAAGTAGAGTCCCCACAGCAGATCCACATGTCAACACACCAAAGAAAGATGCCCTCTCTTTTTCTGATAATCTTTGACAGGTCAAACTGCTCATGCTCGGGAAATGGACACCTGCGAATATAATATGATATCCTTACAAGCTATTCATTGATAAATGAAAAACAAAAAGCTTCTAGAACAAATTCACACCTTGGAATGCACCATGAAGAACTCTAATCATAACAACAAAATTAACAGAAAATGCTTGATTGGAAAACAAGCAAATAAACTGAGGCATCCAAAATGTTATGAGAGCCCAACCAACTGCAGCTGTCATCATTACTTTTTGGCCACCAATTCTGTCACTCCAATAGCCACCAAGCACTTGGGTTAGAGTATAACCCCAAAAGAAACTGGACAACACAGTGCCAGAGTCAGTCTTACTCCAATTTCTTTCCAAACTGATAGAAGGAATCAACAACGGTACAGATGTTCTACTGGCATACAATGCAGATGTGCCAGCAAAGAGTGTAAATAGCCATTTTCTTTTCTCATTTCTGTAATCATAAATTTTACCATTTAAAATGTTATAACATATGAATATATATACTGCTTATGCTTTACATCAGAGAAACAATAAAGAACTAAAACACATTACCTTGTCCACATAAAATATTCATCAATATCACTATCATCCCTAGTAGACAGAAGATTGTATTTGTTTCCTTCTTCTTCCATCGTGAAGTCATTGCATGCTTTCCTTCAATAATAAATTTCACTCAAAAATAATCTGACCGGCTATGTGGCACTTGTGAATTTCACGCGGAGCTTATCGCCTATTAACTCTATTAGCATTTTATAGATAACAACTCTCTTCTTTCTTGCTATAATAATTAAATTTCCTGAGTGACACTGTGAAATTCACCTTTTATGAACACCACACTAGAGAACACTTAAATTAAACGTCATTTTCCGAATTTCACTTTCGCTTCCCATACTCCACAACCATCACCAACACGTCGAACCAACCGGAACAAGCTTTGATATACAAAGTTAATCAAAGTGTTGAATGGTGCTGATGTTGGCAATGACGTAAGGGTAGTTGGCAGCAAATTTGACAACTAGATGTTCTGCATGGCTCAGAGACAAATGCCGGCGATCATTGCGCTCAGAACCAGCTGTGTTTGCGAGGCAGATTTGGATTTGTGTTATGTTATATTTAATATTATTGGATGTTGTGCATGTACATTCAAGTAAATTAAAAGTTCAATAATTATAATTTTTGCATAATGTACTTACTGAAATCAATATTCTTCAATATTGCATTCACTTTAATGTTGTTAGAAGGAATAAATTGTGAAGTAGACCCCCAAAAATGTGTTGTGTGGGGCCCTGGCCTTCATCCTGAACGAATTGTATTACCTGCTCGATATTTTTTCATTAGTACAGTGGATTCTAATGGTGTACCGTACGTGATTGTAATGCAATGACCGTTTTACGTTTTTACAATTGGATAAAGTAATTCAAAGTATGGACATGTAATGAACATTCAAACAAAACGTATTCTTTTCAGATTTTCAAAATCTCCCGGCAATATTTTTTCTGTACATATTACTGGTACATCTAAACTTTCAAATAAGTGTTCAACATGGATGAATATTCTAGACCGGAAAGATGGTACTTTCATTGTTCGATATAAAATGTATCATGTCTGTGAAAATCTCAAGATACAAATTAAATATAACAAAATGGACGTTGCTGGTTCTCCTTATGTTATTCCTGGTAACAATACATTGCATTTTGTCATACATAGATTGCGAGGAATACTTTGTTATCCTAACTGGATATGTGCAGTGGTAGAAAACTAGCTATTTGTTCACTGCTCACTCAGACTACCTCTTCCTTTTGCTTGTGTCATAAAGTATAAGCTTTCTCAACTGGTTTCTGTCTTCATCCCACTTTATGATGTCTGGCCTTTCTCTTCCCTTCTTTCCACTTCCTTCTACCATTCCAAGCGTAATCTCCTTTTCAAGGATTCTGTTCTTTTTCCTTGTGTCTAGCTAATTTAATGGTTTATTGATGTGAATCATTAGTTGATACAATTTATTTTTCATATTTTTGTTTATAGATTATCTGTAAACTTGTCATTTTTCATGATTTGTTATAATTTTGAAAATAGTTTCGAATACATTTATACCAAATGATTTTTTTTAATATCTATGTTTTGTATATTATTGCAGGACCAGTCTATCCTGAACATTGTTATTGTCCAGAAAAAAACTTTGAAAATTGGCAGGAATCATATGGATGTAAAAGAAAATATAGACAAATTGAAGAAGATTTAAAGCATTTTACTAGTGTTAATTTTTCTTTTGTTCAAGAAATGGTGCTTTCCAAATTTAATAATCCTAGAAGTACCAGTATTTGCCATTATATCGTTAGAGAAAACAAGGTATTCTTTCCTTTTATGGAATGGATGGTTCACAGAATCATATTAATATCTTGAGAGGCCTATAAACTTCAAAGGTCCCGTAACATTACAATCTTGAACATATATGATCATCAAAATATATTTAAAAAAAGAACCTTTATCTTTGCAATGTAAAAGATTAATAATAAAAAAATTTATATTTATGAACTAATATAAAACTTTGTTAAAAAAATAGTTATGGACTGCAAGTATGTGCATAGGGTCATTATTCATTAACCTGTTTGTTGGTTCAACATCGTTTCGGAGATATTTCCTTATTGGGTATTATTATTTTTATTACACATCAGGCGAGTGTAGGGAAATTATCAATAATTTGAATTGAACTCTTTCTTTAAGATAGTTTCCTTTGAACTTCCTACTTAAAACCCATATTCAAAGTTTGTTTCCCTCAAATCTTTACTTTCTGCATCTTAAGAAATCATTTTTCTCAAACTATGAAGTATCATATTAATATCAGTTATGACTTACTGATTTTGTGTCTGTAGTAACTGTTTTATTAATGAATAGTTTCTTCAATTTTTTATTCATTTTAATTTTTGAAAATGTTGAGTTCCTTTGGAGTTTGAAACAAGGAGTCCAATATACTGATGGAGTTTAAGTTTATTATAAAGTCTGTACATTTATTTTTCAGGTTTTTCGAAACTGTTATGGTCAACATGTAGGATTTAAAATGTTCATGGATGAAATTTTGCTGTCTTTGTCTCGTAAAGTTGAGCTTCCTGATGTTGAAATGTTTGTCAATTTAGGAGATTGGCCATTAATTAAAAACAGTGATGCTAACCCGTTACCTATGTTTTCATGGTGTGGCTCAGATGATACCCTAGATATTGTTATGCCTACATATGATATAACAGAATCAACATTGGAATGTATGGGAAGGTACTAAATACCCATACTAATAGAAAATAATAAATTAAATTTTCCAGTGTAAACTTTCAATTTGTTTGTAAATTGTTACTGTTATGTTACTGTTGATTTCAGAGTAACTCTTGACATGCTTTCTGTGCAAGGAAACATTGACAAGAGTTGGAATGAAAAATTGGAGAAAGCATTTTGGAGAGGTCGAGATTCTCGAATAGAAAGACTAAAACTTATTGAAATTGCTCGGGAGCATCCAGAATTGTTTAATGCATCTATGACAAACTTTTTTTTCTTCAGAGAAGAAATGGAAAAGTATGGTCCAAAGGAACAGCATGTATCATTTTTCAAGTTTTTTGATGTAAGTAACTAGATTTGTGACCTTTTTGCAATATTAGAATGGCGTCAACTGAATGCTTGTTGAAATCTGAAATTCATTTTTTATTTGTTGTGATAAATTTTTGTAACATCAAGATGGTGATAGATACTAAAATTGACTGAAGGATATAATTACATTATAGGAAAAAAATTATCCAAAAACTTACATTTTTCCACTACCGAAAAATTGGCTTTATTAAATTTGTTTCTTCAAGGATATCAAATAACTTTTGTCCATATCACTTAAAGGTGTGTCAATTTGTCAAGAAATGTATGTGCCTGTTAAGTAATTTGCAATGATTTGTTATGAAGTTGTTCTGTTATTACATATCAATTTGTGCATGATAAATTAAATTTGTATCTTTCTAGTACAAATATCAAGTGAATATTGATGGAACAGTAGCGGCATATCGCTTTCCATATTTGTTGGCTGGAGATTCCTTAGTTTTAAAACAGGAATCAAAATACTATGAACATTTCTATAAAGAATTAGAACCTTGGAAACATTACATCCCATTCAAAAGAGATTTGAGTGACTTGGTTGAACAGGTGTTGTGGGCCAAAGGAAATGATGAGAAGGCAAAGCAAATAGCAGCTGCTGCCCAAACATTTGCTCGAGAGAACTTGTTGCCTCAAGATATTATATGTTACCATGCATTGCTTTTTAAGGTAGGTTTCTGAAAACTAATTTCAAAGTACCATTTTACTTTATTGTTAAATTTATGTATTGCTCCGGTACTCATTGCAGGAATGGAGTAAAAGACTGAGTGAACCTGTTAAAATTCTTGACGGTATGGATCATGTTCCACAGCCTAGCAAAGATTCTCCGCACAAACAGTGCAGCTGTCATAGACAATTTCAAAATATAAATTCTCACAAAGAAAAGGATGAACTCTGAAGTGTGAAAGAAAACATAGATTGAAAACAGTTTTTTTAACATCAAAATTAGAAAATAAAGAGAAACTCGCATGTAACTTATGTTTGTGTAACCCCCCTTATCACCTGTGTTACTCTGTCAACAGAAGATTCACTCTGCAAAGTAGTAATTGATATCCATTTTGTAGTGACATTTCATTTAAAGGGTATTAGGCCCAAAAACCTGTTCAAAACATTGTTCATCTCAGTAAATGGGGTATAGAACATGTGTTTAATTTTCAGAGTAACTATTGGTTTGAACAATTTACTAATAAAAATACGATTGTAATGAATATGTTAGATGTTTTTCTCTCCCCGGCCCTCCTAAAAAATTACCCAACACATTGTGTTGATAACAGAAAGCAGTAGGTTGAATTTCTATTGTTGCTTATTGAAAGTTTTTTATCCCCTTTATGCATTTTACGTGTTTTATATTCAGGTCAGATTTAGTTTTTCCAGGCCCCCCAAGCATAAAATATTGTTGAGGTTCTCAACCGGATAAAATTCCTCCAGATTTATTAAAAATCTTAAAATATTTCTGAAACAGTATATAAAAAAAATTAAATACCAACTTTGTAGAATGATTTTAATGAAATAAGTATTCACATAAAGCAGTAGAAGAGTCAAGTGTAAAATGAAAATATATGCCAACAATATTGTTTTATTAATATGTTTCTTATATATATTTTAAGTATTGGAATATTGCTCTCTCTCTTCTTTGTATTGATCCCATATGAAATACTTACTTATAAAAAATTTGTTTTATTAATCTACTAATGAAAGTAACTCAGCATTGTTCAGGTGTATATTCACCAGAATCATCTATTAGATAGGAAAAGGAATGAATTGTATCAAGAGTATTAAATTGAAGAATTTCGTTTAAATATACTCAACATCCCACTTCGTCTCAACAAATTTTCAACTTTGAATTTGAATCACTCTTTAAGTTTAATCACACATTCGGGATGAATTAAAATTGCTTAATGGAACAATTTATGGACTTTCAGGAAATTGAAACACATTCACTGTCTTCTGATCTAATTTTATTTGTGCTACCTGGCTTCTCTATTCCGATGTACTACACTTCTCATACTATTGATCATTTATTTTAAAAAGGCTTTATTATTTTAAAAAAGCGTTGTACATTTTTTTTAAAATTAGTACTTAAGAGTCACTTTAAAAAATCGAAATGATGTTATTGTCATGTTTTCAGTGCATTTAGTACTATTCACACAAAAAGTTTAAAGAAAAAAATTGTAGTCACTTGTGCTTTTTACATATATGGTTTGTGTAGAGATAAAACTACCTATATTATTGTAGTTTTATGAAAACACAACAAAAAAAAAATACTAGTGGTGCTACAGAATGGCACAGACTTTCCTGTATTTGTTTTCTATTTCCTTTAGTCTCGCCTAGTTATTCATACTTGCCTGCTCCATCTATCGCCACCCAAAATACATATTTTTTAATTTTTCGGTTTAGACCCGAAATATTATTTTAAGAATATTAAAAAACAGTAAAACCACGTCCTAAATGACAATTTTCTTTGAAAAATTAGGAGCCTTTTTATAAAAATGGCACTGAAGCACTATAGTATATTCCAAATTTGAAGCACTTTTTCTCAAAATTTTTTTATGTTTTCAAAAAACTTCATTAGACGTCATTTGAAGCACATTAACTCACAAATACAATAGTGTTTACAAATTACTGGAAATGTGCATATTAACGGCATGAGAGATATTTAAAAATACATATTTTTTTTTTTTAAATCCTCTGAAATAAACTTCACATCATATTAAAGTGTGCAATTAGCACTATGAGTTCGAAAAGTTTGAAGAATAAAATTGGAGACTTTTTTGAAAAAATGGCGTTTGAGCATTCCTGAAATTGCGAAATTTTGAGCTAGTTTTGACAGAAAACGGTTCAGTTTTCGAGACCCATTGTGTCATTATTTAAAGCACATGTAGTCATAAATGTAATGATATGGGCAAATTGCTGCTTATGTAAGTATTAACGACGTGAGAGACAAGTCAGAAAATGACATTTTTGTAATTATTGAAAAAACAAAAAAATAGGGCAATATATCTTATAGAGTTCATTTAGCACAATCCCAACCAAGAGTTTAAAGAAAAAAATTGGAGCGGTTTTTGAGAAAATCTTGTTTTTCTAATTTTTCAAAATCTCTATCTTTAATTTTGTTGTTGTAAGAAGACCCGAAAATTTCCAACATTTGAAATTTTCGAGAATTCAGAGTTTACTGCGGAAATCGGACCTATTAGTACATTTTATTCTACTCTTATAAGACTTTTAAAGAAAAAATGTACAGCCATTTTTGAGAAAATTTTGAAAATGTCCCAGGGGCTTCAAATATGAACACAAATGAATGGTTTTTAAAATCGCAGAGCTTTGACTCATGCCAAAGGAACAGGGTTTTCTTGAAAAAAAATCCTTCGCATGGCTTAGGCGCTAGTGTGGTTCACATACACCAGAAAGACGGACGTTTTGAAAAATAAATAAATAAAAATGTCGGTATCTGCGGCTCCAAATAGTGTATTTCCGTTGAAATCTCGAAATCGATTTTCCGCAGCATTTCATCACTTTCCCTATGCAACGTATTAAAGACGCACGTTTTCCTCCCCGGAATATCTATCCCCGCCCCTTTGCCAACATTAGTTGAATTAAAAATAAATAATAGCAACGAGCGTTGTAGACACAATCTAATAACTAGAACTGTTCTCTCCCATGTAATAGAAACTATTTTGCATGGGAAAACGAACAAATCAATTTGATATAAAAGTCCTTTTGTGGAAATAACCAAACTCCCCACTCCTCTTGCAACAACAGAAGCGAGGGCTCAAGAAAATGTGCGCGGATAATTTATATACGTACATTTTTACGTACAAACAGAATTTACTCCGTATTTACGAACATACATGGGAAAGTAAAAATCAAACTAGTTAAATTTTTGAAAATTAAAGAGTTAACAGTATAAATCGGACGTGTCATCATCTTAATAATTATTTTACTTTACTCTTACAAGAAATTTAAACAAAAGGTTTGGAGCCGTTTCTGAATTTTTTTTGAATGTCCCAAAGGAATTAAGAGAAGTACGATCCTCCCAAAATTCCAGAGGTTAGAGTCGGCCAGATCGACTAGGGAATATTCATTTTGGCAAAAATTCTACAAATAGTATGAAAATATTCAATAAAAATTGTAAATTAGATAATGCTTCTCTCTTTTTTCCCCTCTTCACCGAAACACACGAAGAAAGTGTAGTTGATGCGCATCTTAAAGCAAAATCCGGCAACGCAATATAGGCTAGTTAATAGTATTAACTATACACTTTATATAGTATTAACTTAATACACGATAGTTATAATTGACGATCAATTCTGGGTTTCGTAGGCTTATCCAAGAAAGGTTCGATGAGGAAGTAACCCCTCATATTTCTGATGGAAAATTACACTGTAGTGCAATGCACTCTTAAGACACTCGACAGACGGGAAGTCTTATCTTCAATATTTACCTTTCCAGCGACGGTAGATAATTGGTTCACTTAGTAATTTATTAACGATGTCTGTGTTGGTGAAACCCCAAGTCACATCACAAGTAGGGCAAGAAACCCAGCAAATTTTTCGCTGTAGGACATACGTTATTTCCTTCGTATGAAAATCTTGTGACTTGGGGTGTTTCATAACCTCATGACTTCCTCTCATTTACGTGTCCCCGAGACTTCAGGTACGTTTTTAATGTTACAACCAATTTTAGGCACTAGTAGTTTACGTATTACTTGATTTGTAGTGCTTTGAATTGACGTCTTGAGTCCAGGAATGAACGAAAAACCTGTCGTTCTTCTCACTGGATTTGGGCCGTTTCGACAATACAAGACGAATGCCAGCTGGGAAGTCGTGAAAGCAGTAAAAGATTTGGGCGTTGACGATTTGGGAATACATTTAGAAACTAAAGAAATTGAAGTATCGTATAAAACTGTACTGGAAGAAATTCCTAAACTCTGGCTAGAGTTGAAACCTACAGTAATATACCATAACATAATTATTTTACTTCCTGTCCTTTAAGTCATAAGTGCTAATAAGTGCCTTATTCACTTGCAGTTAGTGATACATTTGGGCGTCTCAGCAGCAGCTACTGAACTTACAATTGAATCGTGCGCTCATAAATCTGGTTACAGAGGTTGTGATGCGAGTGGAAAGTTACCTCCCGATGGAAAATGTGTCTACGGTGTTTGTGAAGATGTTTATTCAGAATTAGATCTCCAAAAAGTGGTGGGAGATATGAATAACACAAATCTAGGAGTTTCAGCCACTATTTCTAATAATGCTGGAAGGTGAAATATTTTTATATTGGGGAATTCATTAAAATTAATGGGGGTCATAGTCAGCATTAACACCAGCAACAAAAGGCACATAAAAAAACCAACAATAAATATTTTATTTCCTTCGGTACAAAATCTGGCTAGTGAAAGGAATAGTTTATCATAAATTCAACTTTTGCAGCATCTTTTACAACTGATAGGTAGAATGAAATAAATTCAAATGAAAATTACTGATAACTGAATGACACATCTTATATCCTGCTACTATTGATTTTATTTGACTAAACTGTAATTTCACTCATATTATTTTTTGCAGGTACTTGTGTGAATTCATCTACTACACTTCTTTATGCATAGATAACAGGCACACATTATTTATTCATGTGCCTGACATTGGTAAGCCATATACACTAGAGCAAATGGCACAAGGAATAAAAGTAATTATTGGATCAATAATGGATCAAATTGGAAGAAATTCAAACTGTGAAAATGTACAACTGAGTGCACAAGATCAGGCATGTTCAGTGAAATGTAATGAAATTTGAAATGGCACAAAAGAGCGCAATGTCTCACAACAAACTTAATAAAGCAGATAAATTTATAATAATAAGAGTAATTTTGGTTATTACACAAAGAGACCTAAATTTCCTATAATAGCAACGTACATAACAATTATATATTTTCTCAGTTGCATAATGTCAGAGACAATTTTTCTCTATTCAATTTTACAATTTACTTCCACACTCATTAGAAACGTTAATTTTCAGATTAATAGGTCGAATAAACCCGATCTCTTTAGCAGTTTGAAGTCTTTTTTCCTTTTATACACAAAATTTTCACACCTATGACATCAGTTCAAAGGGCATTAGTTATCAAAAATAACGGTATCACTATCTCCATTTCAGTGTAATAGCTTCATATGACATTGGCATATGGCATTCATCTTGTTTTTGTCTCTGACCTCTCTTAACACCATAAATATTGATATAAATCCTTCCATGTCATATTGCCAATCTAAAATACAAATTATCCTTGATATGCTAAAATGAATCCAATATATATCTTGATATTATTAGCAGCAACCCTTGAACTTTTGTGTCAAATTCCAAACATTATGACACTCACATTCATGATCTTCCAATTAATTAATTTTTCACCAATTCAGTCATCATTTACAAATTTTGTTCTGAGAGGAGAAATGGTAAATTTCACTTCACGACTGTAAGGTTTGCGTAACACACCAGCGGCATGTGTCAGCTGCAAGGCACAATCAGGATGTGCCGAGCCAGGCAAAATTGTGCATTCACGTTCAAATATTGCTGCTAGCCCATCAAGCAGCTCAATAAATCCAAACGATATAGCAGCTCTTCTCAGACGATTCAGTTCCTGCAAACATTCTTAGTGTTACCCATATCAACAACACTGAATTAGACTACTTGTGCATTTTCATGTGGACTGTGAGATAGAATTCTAACAAACACACTTGAAAATATAATTAAGAAATACTCCTGTCTAAAAATATAAAAAGGCACTTTTTCTAAATCAAAACCAGTTATTAGTGGAATGAAAAAAAGTCGCAACAATCATTGCTGTTTATTGATAGTTGATCTAAGGAAGGTTAAACACATGGCTTCATAATAGGTGGGCAGAACTGTGTATGATAAAATTGGGTGGCAAACGTAAGCTAGATGAATGAATCTCAAAAAAACCTCCAGGCTTCCCAGCACAATAATGACCTGACAGCCACTGTCAGCCCCCTGGACAACAGTCTTGTAAATTATAAAATTAATAAAGCAGACAATAAACTACACTTTACTAGACACTTAAACTTACACTTACACTAGACAATAAAAAACACTTTTAGATCTTGGCAGCCTCTCAGAAACACTTTTCACCCTGAATGGTCTTCACTTTAGACCAGCTGGGAAGCACGCACATAATAGAATGATAGCAACATGCATTAAAGAGAGACACATATATCATCAGAAATCTCCAGCCTTTCGATCCCTTGTCCCAACTTCACTTTCTCCTCAAACATCTGCTTCATCTTCAGTAAATCCTCTACATCACTCCTTGCGGCTGGTTGGTGACCTGAACTCTTCAGTTACCAGCCAGCCACCAACCCAGACACTTTGCCTGACACCAAGACCCACTGCCACAGAAGATGTCCACCGAAGACACCCTTCTATACCAATTGGACCGTAGCTTACCAGCCCGGAAGAATCCATTAATATTGACTCGGGATGTAAGCCTTCGATGCTATATAAGTAATAAGTGTGTTCAAAATAATGTATAAGAATGATTGTAAAATAATGAACTGCTAATGAAAAATGACTAGTCACACATTAAGACAATTCTTTGACAAAATTAATATTATTATCATTATTATTGTTGTTATTTTTATTATGAGAAGAATCACGAACAAACAACAAAGTAATTAAAACTGGTACATGAATCTGAACGGTAATCAAGATTTAATAGCCTCTAGAAACATGTCACAAAAATCTATTAAAGTTCCCAAAGGAGGAAGCAAGAGAAGATAGGTCCATGACCTGCCTGCAAGCCAGTTGGGAGTATTAAGAGGTGGCCAATGGAAGGGCACATGCAGGCAGAATGCCAAAAGCAAGGAGCTGTTAAAAAGGGTTAAGGGGCGGAGAACATGAAAAAACCAGAAACAAAATGCTTCTTTTGCTGTTAATGACATGTCAGAAGTTTAATAACAATTTATAAAACATTAAGGAATGAAAAGATAGAAGAAAAATTTATGATGCAACTTTTAATTAATATTTTTTAATAATACGATTTGTTTCATTTTAATTTGAGATTGTTTGATGTTCACCAGATTTTTTCCAAAAATATCCCACCTGGCTCCCACACATAACCCAAAATTTGTATTCTCAGAAAACTCAGCTGTGCCTACAAAATTCAGTTCCTTCACGAAAGCCAAAACCTGGTTTTACAGGCCTTAAGCACATTGTTTCCGAGTTACGCTCATTTGAAATGAGTGTTGCAGTAATCTGCTCCCTATGACATACTATGTAAACTATTTTCATTTTAAATCTGTTTGATGCAAGTCTGGGGATTCATTCCCAATCCAGCAAGAGTACAATTACAGGATTTTGTGATGATCGTTCTCATCAAATATCATCACCTAACCTTGGTGTATTATATTTAGAGAAGATGATGCTGTATACACTTTTCATTGAATTCTTTTCAGACAAATATGATGTTTATGAGTTTGGCAAGGAAAACAGAATTTAAGATATTAAGTCATGCAAGACAACATTTATGGCTAAGAGAATAAATCGCCTCAATAAGAAATTCATATTTTCCATAGATATGAAGTTACAAACTGAAGGTTACGATGTGAATTTAAAGGCATAAAAATTGAGAAATAATCATACAAATAATTATTTCAACCAATAAGTTGCATTGATTTTTAAAAGGATTCTAAAGATTTCCTGATAAATATTATCAAAAACAACATACAAAAATTTAAAGCTAAACTGTCCAGGTAAGTGAGGCAAAGCTTGTGAATTCTTTTCAACAGAAAATCCAGTTTTAAAGAAAGGTTGCAGGTGCTATTTAGAATGTGTGGGATTTCAGTGCTACACAAGGATGTTACTTGTTAATCATTAATAACAGAGTTGTTATATAACTGAATCAAAAACTAAATTGTGTAAATATAACAAAGTGGTTGGTAAATAGAGTATCTCTAATATAAGGTATTAAAGGTATTTAATGTACATTAAAGGTATATAATGCTGTTCTATATAGATATTCCAAGTTGCAGTCATAATTACCGTGAATTACCTTGTAAAATTGTTGTGTTTTTTCTGGCAATTTCCGAGCATGTCTCAAAATCTTTTGAATATCCGATTGCAAACCAGCTTGACGTATCCAAACCACACAATTCTGAGAGTAACTTCTCTTTTCACTAGGCCGCACTGGGAATGCTGGTACTGGATCATTATCATGATTATTGGCCATGAAGTCCTCAACAGATGTTAATTTCATTATATCTCCTAGCCAAGGCACTGCTCCAGAACCTGGTTCCAAAACAGTTAACATCAAGTTGGATTTCTTTTTGCTATCTGCCCATGAATAGATCACTCCAAACCAATCTTCTGCCAGCAAGCACAGTGCTGCCATATTCTCAACTTTCAATGCTCCATGAAGTAGAACACAAAAGGAAGCCATCCTGCCGTCATCCAAAACTGAATCTTCCTCTGAATCCATATCTACTTTCACTCCTGTTGGGGAAAACCCTGTGGAATGAAATAACAGTGCACACATTAAAGAACAATTAAAACAATCTTAATGCTTCAACCTAGGATGCTCCCTTGTGCCAAGATGTGCCTTTCACCTCTATTCATGCATATCTGAAGATACCATTGCGTGGAGAGGGAGTATTCACAAACAAGCACATCCATGTAATTACTTCCAATTTCCTGTCACACACAGCCCTTCTTCATCCCCATTGCGAATGCTACCACACCCAACATGGTGCTTCCAGTTGAAAGGTTAATGTACAATGTTCATGAAACATCAATACAATATGAATGTTAATGTAATAAATGTATGTCAGTAATATTTCATTGTTGCAGCTGTAAAAATAGCATTGTGGAAGGAGTATCATTTTACAAGTTAAAAAACATCCAAATGATCATTTTTGTTTGTCTTGTGTGTTAATACACCATTACACGATGCCTCAAAATAAATGTTACAAAGTACTAGTAGAGGGGTCAAAAATGATCACCGTAATTCTATCAATGAATTATGGAGGGAAAATCTTGCAAAACATAGTTACATGTGTGTCATTTGCCCCTCACTTTTAGATAGTAGTGTTTGGCGATCTGACAAACTCAAAGGGATTTCATTTACTTCTCCAACATCTGAGCATAAGGAGTTGGTTAACAACCGAAAAATGTCAAGTGTAACTCCGTGTTATGAAACTACCCACTACATTTCCATTGGCAAAAAGTGTTATTTTTAACCCTCCTACATGCCTTAAAGTTCTAATATCTAGTAATATACACACAACTTTCTTGACTGATGGCTTGGAGAAATGCAGAAAATGAGTGAGTTTTAGTTACAAAATCTGCCATTAGAGTTTTTGAGGTAACACCAACCTCTGGAAAATAAAATTTAAGCCTAAATCTCAATGTATACTGCAATATGGTACTCTGCCCCTGGCAGATATCAGCTGTTGATGGTTTCATCGATATTTTCAATAATATCCCCAAGGTAACCATAATGTCAAGAAAATTGATCTGTGAATTGTCTTCCAATTTAACTGTAACTTTTATCCTTTGGCTATAGGTATTAAATCTGGTTAGGAGTTCAATTCTGTTTCTTTGCACTATCATCAGAACAGCATCTACATATCTTTTGTGCAAAATGATTCCTAGAACAAAATCCGAATTATCTAAAATACTCAATTCTGGGTTTCGTATCACTATTTCTACTAAAGTACCACTCCCCGCCCCCCCTCCCATTGGAGTTCTTTCAATTTGTTTACATGTTTTATTAATAAACAGAAAAATAATTTTCTATTTCCTCTTAAACCCTTTAACATTCTACAAGTCAACAGTCTCTTGTATTCTGTATTTAGAAATATTTCACTTTTCCCACCAAAAACTATTTTTTGGTATATCACAAAGTCCAAAAGAAGATTATTTTCCTCTCTTCTTTGAAGGAACAAGACTCGACATACCTTTTCCCCCAATCACCAAACAACAAATACTGCCTTCAATGTACACTCTCATAAGAGTTTATTGCTAAAAGCACGATTTATCTCCTTCCAGCCCTCCATACAAAGAAAGTTTCAGAATATGACACACTGAATGAAAAGTTCACAATCAAAATAATAAATTATTACAACTGAAAGCATTAAAAAAGACACTAAGACATTACCTTCAATTTTCCCAGAAGAATGAGGTAAAACAAGATGACGAGATACTGCCATGGGACTCCCTACATCCGCAACGTCCAGAAACCCACAAACTTCAATTGTATCCGAGATGCTTTTTTTAATTGACTCGAAGTCACTAGTTTTAGTGAATGGCTGAAAAGTTAACATTTATCTCATTAATTAGTCAATAAAGTAAAGTTATTAAAACTAGCATGTCAAAGAAAGTACTGAAGAGATGTCAAGATGAGAAACCACAATTCCAAAAACAGTTTATAAGAGGATGTGAGCAGCCACAGAGAACATCAGGGATATTACAGGGATAGTGGATAGCAAATTCACAGAGAACCTACTCCACCTGACAACCATAGGCCTTTACGCTCATTTATTTTCAGGCTCAATGTCAATCTTCATCAACATTCCTGTCATTGTTATTAAAATAATAGCATTTTTGAATACATGGTTTTTTGTTAAATGTGTATTAAGTAAACTTCAAAAGAAGTATACAGTGAAAGCATGACTTAAGATTGTAATTATTGGCTGATATACATTTTAAATGTAAGTTTCTGAATAAAAAAAATACTAACTGAAGACGATAAATCATAGGAACTTCCCAATCATTCACTTTTGTATCTGCTACCGAAATGTCTATAAAATAAATATTGTCACATTTTATTTTCAATATATAATTTACCTTTACACTTAATACAATAAGAAATGTTAACAATATAGTACCAATGTTAAAATTCCATAAGTGTGCTAGAACTGTGTAGGGTATTACCCCTCAGTCCTGCAATCATAGGACAAACAGATTCTTCAATGAAAATATTGTAGTTAATATCCATTTGAAAACAATGCGACATTTTGAGGCTCAATTTGCATGATCATCAGAATATAATACAGTAAAATCTGCCTAAGCCAGAATCTATTGGGACACAAAAAAATTCTGATTTAGGGAGGTTTCCGTTTTATGCAAGGTTGTCCATTTTATGACACTTGTGTTATTCACCTATCTGCCCTGAAAGTAGGCAATTACACAACATTATTAAAATTATAAAAATACATTAACATATAACCTATTTAAGGAAGAAATCACCAATAAACACTCTTCATTGCTTTGAAGTTGAAAAATACACACCTTACAGGATGTCTGCGGAATGCTTGCAGACTCTTTAAAATTACAATGCGTCACAAACCAGCACTATGACTTTCTGATACCCTTGCATGGCCTTGAGCAATGCACATGTGGTCGAGGGGTTATGATTTGCAGTGCGGGGCAGGGAGACGTGTGAATTGAAGCCATGCCTGTACAGCTTCCCATGCTCAGAGTCGGGAGAGAGGGAATTATCCTGTGGCCTAAGTTTTCAGAGACACGTTGCCCCAAGGTCGAATTCTACTTTGAAGTCCCTCTCCTTCAATGACCGGCTGCCACAACTAAATTGCATATCACAGAAATAGAGTATTTAGAACATACTTTCAGATGCATTTGTTTCATTAACATCTCACATCTCTCAGTCAACTGCAGTAAAATCACAGGAATTCCGTTTTATAATGATTTTATTATCCTGTAGGACATTAAAAACAGTTTCGTTTCCAAGTTGGAGAGGTTCCACTTTATGCTATATAAAATTACATTTTACTTCACGGGCTGGAGAAACTTTCCAGTGAAGATAGGTTTTCGGCTTGTACACGTTTCGATTTAAACAGATTTTACTGTATTGTAACATCTTTGTATTGTACCACATTCAAACAAAGAAATAAATTTTAAAAATATTTTGTTTAACAGTCTTCAAAAGTTGCAAGAATCAAATGTCCCAACTCCATTTATCATCATAGATGGGATACACTCTTCTGACGATTTTTGAAATAGATATCTCAGATTCAACCATAGGTACAAAGACTGGTGATCTTTTCCTTGCCACATTTATACACATGGCTTGCTTCTAGGGATTTGTTCCAATCAATTTTTATTTTTATTCTGTTAACAACAGTTTTCAAAACACTTGCAATAGTTGTTATATCTCTCTGTGAATGTGTGAAATGAAGTTATAGTGTTTGTATTTCTCTCATTTTCTTCGGAGAAAGAAGAAAATAAAAAATTTCAAGATTGTGATGTTACATAGTAAACTAAAATGAAAATAAATTGTATCTTCTTACTACATCAGCAACTTTCAATAAATTTCAACTGAATGAGAATTAACATCACCTCTCTTAAATAATGCAGCCATCTAGTGTTGCAACTTCAAAAACAATATTAATGATAAAAGCAATACTACAAATCTTATCAAAACCAAATGTTTTCCTCATAAAACAATATAAACTATAAGTTAAATAAATATAAGTACTAATAATTTGGCCATCGACTGTAATAATAGTTATATTTATTATAAGTTGGTATAACATTGTAAATGTGCATTTTTTGGAGAAACGAAAATCAGCTTTTTTGTTTGAATAGCTGTATTTCACTTGATAATTGTTTTAGAAGAAATGTTTTATACAAACGCTGAAGGAAAATTTATCCTCTTTAAAATTTATTTGAACCATTCAAACAAATAGTTTTTTTGGGCACCCTAGGAGTTACCACAGGATGTGGGAGGAAAAAATTTGGGGTTTTAACTAGTGTTTGGATACATACAAATACCCAAAGAAAAAATTTTTATGATTTTTCACTGGGTACCCTCATTTTTCAGAACTTGCCATCTGTACTATTATATACTCCAAACAAGACTTCCTTTATATACATCCAAAATTATCTTCAGTACCAAAATGATACTTACTTGGGGTGCTGGGTATAAAATTATTCTTGAACCAAGATTCCCACATTTCAACGTTCCAGTAAACGATGCAAAATTAGCTTCTGCTAATTTGGAGAACATCGTTTGAACACTTTTCACTGTAAGCATGCCTTCTGGGATATGGACTGAACTATCCAATCCAGCTAATTCAACTAATTTATGATAGTATGGTAAGCCAAGCAATAAGCCACTGTCGTCAGGAGGAGAAATACACATAACACTTAGTTTACAAGGAAAGGAAAACGGAAGTGGAAAGGGGTTACTTGGATCACGTCGATTCAGGGTGTTGAGAGAATGTTTTAATGACATAGGCCCTACACCTACACTACCATCAGTGATCAACACAACCTAAAATACAAGAAGAATTATTAATATTACGAACTTCATTTTACCTAAGTGTACTATCCAATTCCACACTGTCAAACTCATACCTGACAAGGAGTAGCACTCCCCCATTCCCCCAAAACAAGTCTATTAACTCCAACTAAGGCTGACTCAACGCAAGTTTTATCATATTCTTCTAATTGTTGAAGTTTTGATTTCAATGCATCGAAATCGCGAGTAAATGGAGACACAATTTCATAGAGGGAGGAGAATGCAATCTGGAAAAGAAATGAGAGAACTTAAGTTACAGAATGCGCTAACACAAGGTAAAAATAAAAAAAAAAAAATCATTAGTTACCAATGCAACAAATTCAAGTTTCGAGTGCAGAGCCAAGTAATCCAACAAAGAATTGACTCCATGTATTGCCAAATTCAGTCTTGAGTAAGTTTCTACGGAATCAGGCACAGGCACCGGTCTAGTCATAGACAAGGAAACGTCAACAACTATTACAGTGGGCATCTTGAATAACCATAAAAGTCAGTACATTAATTTGCCGACTCAAACATGCTAAGTACACTCATTTGCCTTTCACGGGAACACAAGTCACTCATATCACTCATCGAAATGAGTAAAGAAAATCATTTATTATTCATTTTAAATAGCCCGGAGCAAAATATTTAGCTGGGAGCAGCATGCAGAAACAAATGCACGTAACTTGGGACGTTCCGATTCGATTTCGGAATCGATTCCTGTGAAATTGGTAATCGATTCCTTTCTTCCGATTCTTGATGGAACCGATTCCAAAAGGCTGCAATCGAATCAAATGAATAGGGAATACGTGCCACCTCGAACGTTGTCGATCACACTGTCGATCTTCTGCTTATGCGCAGTTAAAATTTCGCACAACGTGCATTTGTGCATGCGCAGAAGATCGATAGTGCTTTACGTTCGAGGTGGCACAGTCTCCCTAATAACTTTGATTTTTTTTAATACACATATTCCTGCGCATTTACTATTTTTTTTAGAGTTTTTGGGCGTTTGCCTTTATTATTAATGTAGTTATTACTTTATTATTAATTTTATAGAAGACTATGTCGTGATTGAATTCTACCTCTAAATATAGCTTCACTATGCGCACGTTTTGTTGAACTCACCGTTTGCTTGTAATAATAAGAGTAGAGGTAAGGGCGAGGTGCTATTTTGTTAGCAATGCAAAAAAATCATACTTGCAATTCGTGTACCGATGCAAAAAGTTTTCTATAACTCGGAAACAAAAATGACTATTTTTCAAATATTGCTAATCTTGCGATTTTTATAATTTATTTTTAAAATTTATATTAAACTTTTACTCATCTTTCAACTATTTATAGTTAAAATGACAGGAAGGGATTCTGGAACTCAAGAAAATGTGCGCAGATAATCTTCTCCCACCTGCATCACATACAGTTTTTACTGCTTTTGACTGAATGAATTCCTCCGACCATGTCTCCACCTTTCGCTTCGTTCAATCCAAACCTTTTTGTTCAAATTACATTTAAACTCATCTCTCGATCGCGATGTGTGAAGTGTTTCTTGAAATCATTAGTTCATACTATTCTTGAAGATATAATTTATTTTTCATTTATGTTCTATTAATATATTGTTTCATTGATACATTCAATTTTTTATTTCAATTGTATTATTTCATCAATGATACTTTTCAGCCACGTAGATAATTGTTATTGTTATTAAAATTTAATGAATTAACACCCGGTTGTTTTATTAAATAGTAATTGCTCGATTTCGGTACCGATACCTTCGTTGAACAGTGTTCTCGGTGAGTTTGTGCCACCTCGAACGTTACAACTACGAGATATTGTAGTTGCTCTTGAACGTTAAAGCACTATCGGTCTTCTGAGTGTGTGTAAATGCACTAAAATTGTGCGACACTTGCGCATGAGCAGAACATCGATAGTGCTTTAACATTTGAGATGGCACAAACTCCCTTTTTGATTCCACTACGGAGTTTGTGCCACCTCGAACGTTAAAGCACTACCGTTCATGCACAGTTCAAGTTTCGCACAGTTTTGGTGCATCTGCGCAGGCGCAGAAGATCCACATTGCTGACGCTAAGACTGCCACAAATCCCCTATTCCTTAGGAAATCTATCCTTTTCTTTCGATTCAGTTCTAGAATTCTCCAACTTTTCGAATCTGGAATCGATTCTTTTACAGGAATCCAATGTTCATATTACTCGCTTTCTTGAACGATGGATTGAAGAAATGCGGATAGAGTGGGGGTATTAGTTACGAAATCAGCCACTAGATTTTATGAAGCAATGCCAATCTCTGGAGAATCAGTCATGCCCGTCATGCCTTAGCAACATTGTCAATAATTTGCAATTCAAATTGTCAATAATTTGCATTATAACTTTCTCAGGAGTTCGATGTATCTCATGTGATATATCTTTATCTGCTTCGGTGATTTCTTAAGATATTTTGGAGAAAATAACGGATCGTTCTCGCCTACAAAAGAAAATTGTTTCTATTTCTCGCAAATGAAGATGAGTTTGAAATGTTGTCATCAGTGATCGTTGCAAGATTTTGTCTTCAACTGTTTATTGATCGAGGGAACAATCATCCTTCAAAAAGGTGGCAAGTACAACAGTACGGACCCAAATACTGCAATTTCATAGGAAGTCATCCCGAACGACCTAGTCAATTGAACTTATTCGCGAAAAAGGAACGTAAATACAGAACACCATTTATAACGATCGTTTATCACCGGCACGTGTAAGAAACATATATCTTACACCGAGTCACGTCATCGTCGTAGTTCGCTGGCCACGATCCACCGTTCATAGTTCGCCGTGTGTTTTCAACACCACCTAGATATCTAGATATCTAGTGCGGTGGTTTGTTCACATATATCTGTTCACGCTAAGAAAAACTGTAAAAACAAATACACGTGTTTGAATAATTGATTGGTTTTGCTGTATGAGCTCTGCTGTTGCCGGAATTCTGACGCTAAAGTAATTAGTTACCTGAAAAATAACTTATTTATCTTCCATCGTTCGATAAATTAAACTTGCGTCAAAACTATTGCAACGATTTCAAAAAACGAGACCTTTGTGATTTGCATACATGTAGCTATGTGATAAACTTACGTGCCACTGACCTCAGCCAAGCCCCTCTATGTATACAGAGCGACTTGGTTCAACCCACAAACACTTGACTAATTGCAACTTGCAACTCCTGATCTTGCGATCGCAATTTTACATTTAAATTCGCGGGTGTGGACCGACATCTCGAATTTTTATTTTTGAGGCCAATATCTAAGCTTACCTCAATATACAACTCGAAATCCATCTCTGAGAGCACATGTTCTTGTTTTGGCAATTTGGCAACTGCGTTTCTTTGCCACCTTTAAATACAGGCACTTCGAGAGAGAATGAATGAATGAATGTGATTGTAAATAGCCAAGAATGAATGCGTGTGAAAATGTACAAAAAAAAGAAGAAACAAGAACATTATAGAGAACTAACCCGAAAATCATTATAACTAAATAAAAAACATACAATTTCCAAAGAGGAAATGTAATTAGTTTTTAAGTTAGCATAAGTTAGTTTGTTTAAGATACTGCCCTTACAACCTGCAAAAGCCTCATCGGCTGCAGGTATTATGTATTCCTAATGCAAATAAATTCCCGCCCCTCCAGGGTAAATGTAGAGGGGGAACCAAAAAAACAAACTTCGAGAGAGCAGAGGAGGCGATGCAGGCGAGGAGGAGCAGCTGAGGCATGAGAGGGAAACCAAAACGTCTCTTTAAGGGATTTTGTCCAGTATGGTAAAGAAACAGAACAGTAATACTGAAGATGTGGAAGGAAGATATGACTGTTCATCAATTTATTAACACCAACGCAAAAGTAACTATTATTTAATGAAAGTTGGCTCAGAGAGAAATCAGAAGGTTATCTCGTGAAACATTACCACCAAGTTCTTCATTATTTATAACAATAATGTATTATTATTGAATCTGATTATGAAGCAAATAAGAAAGCCTTAATAAAATTGATAAAAATACCAATTAAACATAAATAAGTAGTAAATTAATAATTAATAAAAATAAAATATAATTTCCTTAAAAGGACAAAAACTGACCTTCGAGTAAATGTTCAATCTCCACTTGCCAAGAGACAGGTGTTTACTCTCTACAGTGTAGTGACTGCAGTACGTAGAATACTAACTATGACAGAATAAGTGCTTTCTTTTTCTTCCAATTAAAATTAGCCACAATCCCTCACTGCGAAATCTGAGGGCATGCGGCCGGGGATCGCTAAAAATGAAAAGGATGCCAAAGGTATTTCATGCATTGACAAATTGCCAAAACAAAAGGTGCTGTTTCCAGACATGGGTTGCGAGTTAAATTAATATATGTGTGTGTATATGTTTGTATGTTTTTTTTTATAATTACTGGCCAATGATCACTTTGTTAATAGAAATGGCACGTTCTTTCAAAACTAGTCATGTGAAGTTTTAATGGGGCCCATTTTAAAAGAGGCAGACCGAGGCGGCTTTTGTTAACGAAAAACATTAACAAATGTCCACATAACGTTTATTAATTTCATGGAACTTTTTGAGTTGTTTTTGTGTAATTTCCCGTAAAAAATGACTTAGTAAATGTAAATGACGCTTTCTTTCAAACCTCGTCATGTAAATTTTAAACGGTCGCCATTTCAAAAAAGGCAACCTCTCCTCGGGTTTGTTCCAGCAGCAGTCCGAAACAGTCCTGAACCAGTCCGCGCATGCGCAGTCTAATATTGGGCGTTCCAGCAGCAGCAGTCAGGGATTGTGACTGGGAGTTGGGCGTTCTGCTGGAACTGTCAGAGAGTATATAACTGTCGCAGCTGGGTTTAAAATGGAGCTGGACGTAAAATAGTCCGTGATTGTTTGCTGGAACAAACCTAAGCTGACTGTTGTTGACGAAAAACTATTACCACATTTTCACTTAATAATAGTTTTAAATTTCACAGACGTGTTTTTAGTAATTTTTGTGCAATTACACGTCAAAGATAACTTACTTTTGGATGGCTTTCTTTCAAACCTCATGTAAGCTTTAAACGGTCACTATTTAAGAACTAGGTCAAAAAGATGTTAACGAAAAAATATTAACAAATTAATAATAGTTATTAATTTTACAGAAGTGTTTTCAGTGAAATTGTCCAATATCTCTTAGTTTTGGAAATGGCGTTTTCTTTCAAACCTCATGTAAAATATTTACGGTCGCCATTTTAAGAGGAAGGCCGAGGCAGATGTTAATTAAAAACATTAACAAATACCCATACATTAATTTCATGGAAGTGTTTTTAGTTGTTTTCGTGTAATTGACCATCAAACTGCTTTGCTTTTGAAAATGACCCTTTCAAATCCAGTCTGTTCCAGGGATCGCTAAGTGACCTTACGTGAACGCCACGGCGAGAAAGATATCTCGCGGCAGAGAGTACAGAGAATGTATATAATATATTAAAATAAATGTGAATAAATATATGTTGTGTTTCCAAATAAACACGGTGGTCAAACACACAAGTTTATTTTGTCGTACTACAGTAACATACACATTTGTACGACGTGGTGGTAGTGTACAATAAATGCACGGCATTAGCGCAGTTATGACGTCGAGGCGGCGTAACAGACGTCTCGTGATGTAACTGATAGGAGCCATAGATAACTAAACTAATTGTGGGTGCTCGTTGGCGCCCACAGTTAGCCCGTGGAAGGGTCGTCGGCGATGACCCACATCAAGATGGGCGCAAGGCCGGCGTGGCGACATGCTCTGCTTAGTCGCAATGGCGGATCCAGGGGGCACGGCCTATTATCCGTTCACTCGAAGAAAAATCCTGATGTAAACAAATGTACGTGTGTTAGGATGTTTCTCATTGGTTTGCAGTGTGAGCTCTGCTGTTGTAGGAATCCTGACGCTAAAGTAAATAGTTCTCTGCATAAGAATTAATTGATCTTCCAATGTTCATTAAATTAACTTGGCGTCCACCCTATTGCAACAGTTTTGAAAGAGAAAACAATTGTGTTGCTTTGCGATAAGATTACGAGCTTCTGACAGTTCAGCTCGAGAACGTGATCGTCGTGGGTCAGGCGCGTAGGACGCGTCTCGTGGGACCATGGAGCTGCGTGGAGCCACGCCACCGTTCGGCTTGCGAGGCTCTGTTATTCAGTTCGTTACAGAAGCCTACGCAACCATATAGTTACAGAATTGTCTCAGGGTGTGGCTGGCACATCAATAATTAAACACAAGTGTGGAAAATTTCTTTTGAGTAGTTAAAATGCGCTGTTCAAGATTCGCGCCATTTTGTTCATCTGCGCCTGCGCAGATCGATAGTGCTGACGCTAAGGCGTGCACAATTCCCTATAGATGAATAGTGTTTAATGGCATAGTAGTTGTCTGGTACTAGTATGGCCTAGTTACCGAATTGTCAGTAGAATAGAGTTCACTGGATCCCACGATGCATCGCGATGCCGCTTGCTCATTGGCCGCTGTGCAAAAATCCACATTATTTCCTTGACATTCTTGTGTCATGGAATAATCACACGATTCTCGATTAGTTACGACCAACATCGATTAATGGAACAAAAAAATTTGAAATTCGTCAATTAAACTACACCATGAACATGGTCCCAAATCTTAAATTTTCCAGTATTTTTATCCACTCTACGTCATGCTGGCGAGGGTAGTGAATATTATTTACCAAGTAAGATTTATTTTATCTAAGCTTTCTAAAATTTACAACTATTAAGTTAGTTTATTTGGTAAAATGTTTGCTTTACTTAACATAGCCATGTTTTTTCATGGTAATTGCAGATTATTTCATTGTATTTTTTTGGTTGACTGTTGTACTGCAATTCTCTAATTCTTTTCCAATAAAATGTTGTAGGGAGAACTTCTAAATCGAATATGCTTCAAGAATGTTGCCTACGAACTTCCACAGTCTACAGCAAATAAAAAATCTCATCCATGGAGTATCTTATACACTCTTTTCTCCCAGTATAGGAATATGAGCAAAGATGGAACCAATTCTGATGCACTGTTTAAAGATCAAGTTGCCAAACAGTTTCAAAAAAATGTTCTTATTCAAATAAAACCAAATTTTTATCATGGTTCATCATTAAACAATGAAAATTTAAAAAAAGTAAATCTGAAATCTAAAGTACTAAAAAGAGCAATACACCATGAAAGTGGTGACGAAATCTTCCAACAAGCAAAAAGAAATCTGCAGAGTTGTAAGATACTGAAAAAATCTGGATCGGGACCAAAATGTTTAGTTGAAGATAAAGAACACCAAAAGCCCTTCAAAAAAACCGTGGCTTTTGATTTGAGACCAAGAGTGCTGCACCAATGTGAAAATCCATTTCAATGTACAAAAATTCATTGCATTAAACCATGTGGGCATGCATTGGTAGGCATTTTGAAAAAATCAAAAGAGAACATTTCAAAAAATGTGTTTCCAAAACCCTATATTATTAAAAAGAGTATATATTGTGCTATTCAATCTCAGGCGAGGAATTTTTGTCAGAATAGAGGAGAGAATGGATCATCATCAAAAATAAAAATTGAAAACCGGGAAGCATGTTTGGATAACCAAGATGCACCAAGAAAACAAATAATTACTCAAATTCCAGAGAAAAATGCACTATTGAATCTACCTGAAATGGAAAAACCACCTCCACTAATGGAAATGAAATACATCCATCCATCATTTGCCCAGGAAATTGATCATCAAGCAAATATATTGAAGGGAAAAAACAATAATATTCTATTGAAGACAATTAGCAAGTCTATGAACAATTTGAATACACATAATAAATCGCTGGTAAAAGCCCCAGCCCCCATTCAAACAAAGGAAATTTATAAATTACACAAATGTAGGCAACAACTATGTAGGGTACCTTCAATAGCAAGATCAGATAATCAACTTGCATTCAGCACATCAAGTGGTGATTACAAAGATAAAAATAAATGCAAATCGGTTAGTAAAAGAAAAAGAAAAGGCCATCCACAATGTGCAAAAAAACGTAAATCAAAAGCTAATAGTTCAGGAGACAAATGTAATCCCAAGAATGCAGAAGAGCGTGCAAAAGTTCTTGAATGTATCCCTTTCAAAGAAGAAACGAGGGATCCAGAAGAGATTGCAAAACTTTTAGAATCGTGTTTTTCCAAAAGTGAAAAGTCAAATGAATGTGATAGAAAGCCACAACAAACCACCTGTAAAGATACAACAAAGGATAAACAATCAAAGCCTTTGGACAAGAACAGAGGTACCTGTGATAAATTACCTGTCGGTAAAAAACCAAAGTGTGAGAAAGATGAGAAAAAAGATAATGTGATTGATGTTGGTTGTAAAAGTAGTTTACAAAAACTTTGTCAGAAAATTACAAAACAATTAACTGAGTATACTGAAAAGAAAAAGAAGATGAAGAAGAAGAAGCATGTAGAGCCTTGTGAAATGACATGCCTTGATGTTTGTGCTGATGATGGAATCATGAAAGATGGAGAAGTTCCACCGGGCACGAAAAGAGATTGTCGATTTGTGTGTGATGGTCAAGACCCATGCGATCCACCTAAACCAAAAAAAGCATCAAAAACAAATGTATGTAAAGAAATGTTTAAAAAGAAAAGAGAAACGAAGAAAAAGAAATGTTCTAAAAAACCAAAGAAGAAAGTAGTTAAGTGTTCAGAGTCAGAAGACAAGAAAAAGATTCGAAAAAAATCATCTTGTGCTGATGTATGTTTGTGGTTTCAAAAGGCATTCAGAAAGAAACCACAACTCTACTCTGGGGAATGTGAAAAACCAAAAAAAAAATCACAACGTATAAAAGTTTGTGAAAATTCCTTTAAAAAAATGTTGAGGAAGATGCAGAAGAGAAAGATATACGGAAATTAAATGATTGCTGTACAGTGTTGGGCAAACAACAGAATATTATTACGCCATAAACATTAAAGATGACCAGATAATACACCAATGCATATCATTAATTATCTAGTGCTCTTTGATGATGACTGAAGTTCATTTAATTAAAGCAATCTTGTGAAGACTCCTTGTTTAATTTACAAAAATATTCAAATTATTTGATTAATATCTGAACCAAGAAAATTAAACACAATTTCTTCCATAAAATAAGTGGGCGAAAGTGTTTCATTTCCTATAGAAATAAGTAAATACTTTAATACTACAATACAAATTAAAATAATAAAAAATGATAAAATTAAAAAAATTAAGTTGTTAGGTTTGTCAACAGCTTTGAATACTTCTCTGACATCTTAAAATCTGTGTAATTGTCACATTCATTAACTTTTAGTATCCCTTGAATCAGTAATATGTCTGTTAAATTTTTAATTAACACAACTTTGAATTCTCATATCTTTCACAAATAAGCTGAAAAACGTAAGTATCTATTTACAACGAATGTTTTTCTAAGCTTAATCTTTGGTATAAAAGCTAAAATTTTTTTAAGCACTTCTTATGCAGAGCTGATTTTACATATGGGTGAACCCGGCAGTTGCTGGGGCCTCAAGATATTGAATACAATGAACACATGCTTTAAAATGTACAGTACGTTTTTCTTGCCTATTTCCAGAGAGATTATTGTAATGCAGCAGTGGATATCATTTTTCGACAGGAAGACCTCATATTGTTGGGCCCCGTCAATAAAAAAAGTGGATAAATCTTGTTCTTGTGTAGTAAATTACTTCCTCTAACATGTGGTCAGAATTCACGTTTTTTGGTTTGTGAATTAAGTGGGTATTGTGAACCCTTAATTTCGAAAAATTGATTGCTTGAAAAACATTTGTCTGTCCTGCTTGTGGTCAGTGCTAGCACATAAACTGTTCAGGCAATTTTCTTCAAATGGCACAAGTCTCATTTTCATTAAAATTTCTTAATTTTCAAAAATTGCAAAAGTTTGTAACAATGCTAGTTTGTAATAATGTTGATGTAGCCCCATTTGCTTTACTAAAGATATGTATCGCTGCTTAGGCAGTGGTAGTGGTGGTGGCACATAAGTACACAAAACCTTTCGGACACGTTTTCTCTTTTGATTCTTAATTGAAACAGTATATGTAAAAGAACAGGGTACCATCAAATGTTGAGGTTGGGTTTAACTTGAAATGCCATGATAGATTGCAGAAAATCATTATTTCTGTAACCCAAGTCCATTCTTTTTGCTTTTTGTTTTAAGTGAAAGATTATAACACGTTCTTTAAGAAATGTCCTCATACGCATTTTGATATATCATACCGTTTTTGAGAGAGAGTGCAATGTTTGAACATTTGACGAAAAATGTTGACCTGGAGTTATACAAATGGTAATTTCAAGCAACTTTTGGAAAAGCAAAAAGCAATTCTGTATGCTGAGTTCTGCATGTCTGAAAGGAACTATGAAGTTGTTGCTTTACTTTTGAGATATAGCGGTTTGAATGCGCTATGAAGTTGTTGAAATACTTTTTGAGATATAGCGGTTTGTTTGACCCTGTGCAGCATCGTTGTACAGTACGATCATTCGTATTTCACAAATTGGGAAATAATACTACCTTCTCCCTTACTGTTAAAAAAAGCTTACTTGTACAACTTTTCTTGGTCTATTCAATGGAACTAACATTCGTTTTTCAATTATTAATACTAAATCGCATCAAAATACAACCTCCACCTTTGTTGGTTCAGCACTGAAAACCCTTACTTATTGGTAGTAATGTTCATACAATTTATATATCTTTATCACTTCATGAAAAATATGCATGTGTGGACGGCCACATTCCAGGGGCCTCACAGGTTCTATAAGTGACCCTATACGTTTACAAGAAACTAAACTGGTAGTGCAACATATTGCAATAATTTGTGCTTGAAATTAATGCAATATATAAAATCCACATTTTCAAAGGGGGAGAAAAAACTAATATTTCTAATATTTTCTTCAGACTGAGCCTAACTTTCATCAGACTAAAACATAACATGATTGATATCATTGCTTGTAATTTTATTTTGAATTTTTCAACCCTAAAACTAAGGGTTTTCCAAAATACCTTATTTTTCCCTTGATTTTGGGTAAATAACAAATCGAACAAAACATTTCTCAGCTTGTTACCAATTGTACAAAATAAATCAGAAAATGGTGGTAATTACGGTTACACTACTGGGTTTCTGTGTTCTCTAATCCTAACTCACATTGTGAAAACCGTGCGAATGTACTTTGTACATACATTACGTTCAATGGGGAAAAGAATCGTGGCAGTAAGATCCCCTAGAGATGATGGGATGGGTGACATAAACAAGAGGGTTACACAACCCATAATGCACTGAGGTTGGCAGGATAGGGTGCGCAGAGTGGGTGAGTTTGATGGAGTGAGCAGTGCAGGCAGGATAAGCAAGGTGTGGTTCTTTATAGATGATTGTGATAAAAAATACACAGTCAGGTAATCTGCTTGTAGCCACCAAAATAGGGAATTACGTACTACACTCAATCTTCACTTCTTTTAACGGTGCAAATACTGCTCACTCTACTTAAAAGACCATAGAATTTCTTAGTTGATCATGAGAATACTCTATGTTAAAGGGAAAAAACTTAAAAGAGATTGTTTAGTTTTTGTATTCTTAGGTCTCAAAAAAATTTCAATCCGAGTAATTAGCAACAGTGAACTAAAATTAAAAGTTATGCACCTTTGATTGGGTTTTTTATTGAATAACTTGGGAGTTATACTAGGAAATACTTCACGCAAGCAAAAACCTGGTATTGTATTAAACAAAAGAAAACATGAACATTTTCATTTTTATAAGTAACTTCTGATTTATCTTCTTTAGAACATTAAAAAAATACAAGTATATTTACATTGGCTTACAATAATAATAACAACAATAACTTCAATAAAACCTTGACCTTGCACCAATGAAGCAATGTGTTTTGAAAACAGGTTACCTTTTTTTTGTTTATAATCTGTTTTCTGTAAATACTTTTTTACTGAACACATTTTTGTTGCTGCTGTTGTTGATAATAATAATAAAAATTTTAAATAGTAACAAGCAAAATTATCCCTTACACATCACAAACCTTTATTCTTAGTAACATAAATTGTGTCAAAAAGAAACCATGTTGAAGTGCTAGTTTTCATTTATAAAGATATATAGAAAAATATGCCAGTAAATATCTTACAAACATCTGAATAAAAGGCACTTAAAATTTCTACGTGTTAACTAAAACATGGTGACAGCAGACAAATATTAGAAGTAGTGTGTAGTTTAGTGTCACTCACCAAAACCATTTCATATCTAGTTGTGCTTTAGAATGGCACAGACATTATTGCACTAGTTGGTTTCCTTATCTCCTTAGTCCTCGCTACCTTTTCAGCTTTGTTCCAACATCCTCTAAGCTGCTATCTATTGATGCCTGAAGGACATTTGTTCAATTTTGTTCATTTTTGGATCCTCTAAACTGTAAAATAGAAATATGACTTCAAGAATATTACAGAAGAGTGATCTTATGGAAAATGGTCTTAAATGAATATTTTCATTGAAAAATTTGAAGTTGTTTTGGGGGAAATGGAGAAAATTTCACTCCATTCTTAGAAGAAATTGAAAGAAAATATTTGGAGCTTTTAATGAAAAAATTTGAAAACTACTTTATATGAAGTACCCCCATTAAGAATGTTTTTCAAATTAGCAGAACTTTAAGTCAGACAGATTCACAGTGGAAATAAATCCTATGCGTAGTTTACACACTAGTCACAGATGGAAAGACATTTTGAAAAAACAACATTATTTCAGTATAAGGGGACCCCAAAACTTGTATTTGTGTTGAAATCGATTTTCCGCAGCATTACATAACTTACTGTATGTAACATAGTACTCAGTATATGTATGTATACAAGAAAGTGAAAAAAAAGGGCAATGTTCACAGGTGTCTGTGGAAAGGGGTCATGTTCACTCAAATTATTTCAAGTACATCCATCCTTTTATTTAATGTTTTAACTAGGCTGATCTACTTAGCAGTATGCTTGGAAGCAGACATAAACACATTACCAATGTGAATAGATTTTTAGCTTCCATTGGAAACTGCAAATGTATGACTTAAAGACAGCGTAGCACAGAAGTGACAACACATTTAGATGCAATATAACTTGACTTTTCTTTTATTCCTCGTGTGTAGCTTGTTAACTTTAATAATTTAATAACAAAACATTAATTACATTAAACCTCTGCAGAGGCTCTTTAGCTCAACCTGCATCAAAAAACCTTCCACTGTGCATGCCTCAACGTGGCCTCCCCTTCCAAAGCTACAAATGCTTCTCCATATGCCTGCGCTCTTTGCACAACATAGCTCTCTCTCTCTGTCTTTCTCTGGTCTGTCTGTGGGCCGCACAGTAATTCAACACTGCAAGTCTGGTGATAAGAAACTGATGAGTGAGAAAGATCAGCTAACAGGCAGCTTATGTGTTTCTTCAGTAGGGATTGTCCAAACAATCAACAAAAAATAAGCTGTGTCTTGAAGAAGGATAAAGTAATAAGATAATATAATGGACAACACATTGATGAATTCACAATTTCTTTGGACACTCCTGGCAGTGAGAGTTCCTTCTCTGTCAATGAGGACAGCAATGACAAGCGACAGTCAGTGCGATCACTGTGATTTTGCAGTCACCTCTGCACCTCCTTACTGCAGAGAGGGGAAATCACAGCTGCTGCAGTGTGGGAGAAGCCTCTGAGACTTCTTGAATGGCACATTTGCCATAATGGTTCTTTTGCACGAGGTTTAGCTTCAGCATTTAAATCACATCCTCTGGTGTCTCCCTAAATTTTAGGTGCCAGAGACATCAAAGAAAACAGGATTAAATTGAGTCACAATCCCAATACTATCTTAAGCCCACCAACCACAATAATTTTTTCAATTATAAATGCTTTGTGGGAGTTAACCCAATATAATAAGAGTTCATAGTATATGTCACACCAGAACAAAATGAAATTGAGAAATGCAGAAACACAAATTTTGCAAAAACTGGACAAGTGAAGACAAAAGAACAAAGCACAATGTTCAATCAGGCGATCAGTCTTCATCAATCAGTCTAGCCCACCATTTCTTTTCTGCTGTCACCATTCTTTGGTCAACATTATGATTGTATGTAAGCATTCCTTAGGTATCCTTTTGCTTACAACAAAAGTACATTTAGAGAACCAAAGCCTTCCTTTGCTAACATTTTATATATGCTTACAAAACTTATCTTTTAAAAATATTTTTTCAATGGAAAATTTAAAACCAAATTGAGGATTTTTCCAGGCTGTTTCTGAAAAAGACATGAAAATAATTAAAAATAATATGTAAACTACACAAATAGAAATAAAAATAATAGCAATAATACGTTTGATTTATTTTAATTGTACTAAGAAAAAATGTATAAATTTAGACACTTACAAAATTAAAAAGTTCATGGAAGTAAAATTAGTAAAGAAAAACACTTCCAGAAAACACCAAAAATAAAATATTGATAAATGTTTAGGTCTACAAACCTCTCTATTCTTTTCAAATTCCTATTATTTACAAATTATTAGATTAGGAAAAAAATTACTTCTTTATTTTATATGAGATTATTAATTTGAACATTTTATTTATGTATCAGTGATTATTTTTAAATTACAGTAACAAATATAATTCTTGATGCAAAATTTTTATAATCAGAATGGTATAATACCAATATTACATATTGCATTTTTTCAATAAAATTTAAAAGTGTTTCTTGAATGAGAGTCTTCTGTCGTTTGTTCAATAAACATCTGATACATTTTCTTATACTTTAGTGTAAAACGTATAGGCCAAATATGTTTTAAGTTGATATCATTAACATCATTAGCTGAGTCTAATAAATAACAACTTCGTAATTCAGAAATTCTTAAATATTTCCTCACCTTTGCAAGTGATCGGAAGGCAAAGGAGGAAAGAACACCCAAAGTAAACATCAAGATATGTGGGAAATAGTGGAAACTCAATCCCTTTCGTTTCTTCATAAAAGACACCAAAGATTTAGTTTTTTTTTCAGTGTATGGAGGATATCGGCCCCTGAAAATAAAAGTCCCATTCATTTCACATTCAAAACAATCACTTCTCAAAATAAGGCTGACAAGATTGTCAACATTATGATACACATCAGTATGTGAAGATCCTGAAAGCAAAAACTGCAACACGTGTGACATGCTAAAATTACTGAACAGTTTCCTTTGCTCAACCTTGGGCTCTGTTTCAATAATTGAACGGAGGGGTCAGCTACCAAAAATAAGAGTGGAAAAAGAAAAAGTTATGATCTCAAATCCCATTTAAGTAGCAGACTCGTAACTAAAACAATTGATCTATATTGTAGCAATCTTCTTAGAGCTTTTGGAGTCATCTGTGTATGCCAAAAGACGTATCCTAAAAAGGAAGCTGTTTCATAAATAACATGACCTTTCCCTTACTTCTACCAACTCATAAAGTACATAAAGGGTATAGTGCAGAATTCTTTTCACAATGCAGCATGGACTTACTAGCACATGACACAGGCTGAATAGCAAAGAAACTCTTGTCACTCATCTGTGGCAAAGCTGTCAAGCACAAAGAAATTTAGTTGTACATGTTATAGCCTTTGTCTGAAACTGGCTAATTCCTGATTTAGCTGGTTAATGTTATTGAAAAGAAGTGGTTAAAGTTCAAAGAAGAAAGAACTTCAAAGGCTATTAAAGTGCACATTGTCAAACATGAGGAGGCTAGGGTGGTCTACATTATGGTAATGAGATTCAACAGTGATTATATGTGATGAACGGTGATCAGACTACTAGCAGGAAGTTTCTAAGGCTAGTGAGAGACATGGTGTGTAATTTTGAGTTCCACTTACTTTACATTTACTTTATATAAAAATTTAGATTACATCACACACAGTTAAAAACATGTATGATGTGCTGTGGGGGAGAAGTTTATTCTGTGCGTGTTTCCTTCATTTTAGGATCTTTACCACAATTTGAATTCTCTGTAAGAAGGAAATGAGCATTTTTGGCAAGAATCGATAGGAAAATATTTTCTCTGGTGTAATAAAAAGTATTTGCAAGGGCAAATCAGCTGCAGATTTGGACTCATATCGCTCATCGTGCCCTTCATAAAGGAATTGATTAACATAATAACTAGAATTTCATAGAAGAGCCAAGAAATGGATTTTCCTCTCAAAGACTAACAATACAATGTTTATAAATCAATACTTATCATAATCAAATGAGTGAGTGTGTCCAAGGCATAAGCATAACATAGTTTAATAAATACACAAATAAAAAAGTAATTAGTAGGTTTCATGATACCGAGTCTTGACCTTCTGAATAAATCTTTAATATACTATTAAGGCATCTCAATTAAAAGCATGACTTCTGTGGCCGGAGTCAATTGAAACTTGGCTGGCCAGAAGATGCTGCATTCTAGGCCCAGTTTTGTTTATCATTCTGCAACCTCTCTCAGGGCCTGAGGTAGGTTGCAGTTTGAAAGCCAAAATCTTGTCCACTGTGCCTAGAATACGGCATCCTGTTTTAAATCAAGATATTGCTCATCACATATCATGAGATTCTGGTTTAGAACACACACACACAACTGGCATCAAATAGGACAAAGTAGGTAGGAAAGTGATGGGTTGAGATATGGAGTTTGTTGAGGTCAGTTGGGGCTGACTCTTCAGAAGACATCTGGAAAAATGGCCTGTAAGTAATTTAGTTACTTTAACTGAAATCAATTCAGGATCCACATCAAAGTTACTAAGTTTGTGAACATTTTTCTTAAATACACATTTTTTAACATTGAATATCAAAACAAATCATTTAAAATATTAATATCATTTCATGAAGTACTTTTCTTCATCATATTACTAATTTCAAAAGCAATTTCTAATAAGCATGATAAAATAATATACAAAAACTAGTAGTTGAGGGAGCAAGTGTAAAAAGCCATAATACATTTAGGTAACTCATGTTTTGTTTTTATAAAAAATTCTATCACACATATAGTAAAATCAATGTGTTAAGCATTAACCCAAAAAATAGGTTTCACATGGGATGTTTTCATCCATGTTTGTAAGCCCTAAACCTCCAAACACAATTCAATAAAACATTTAAAAAATCTTTCTTCATGTGTGGAATCAAAAAACAAGTTCTCTTTCAATAAATTTCATTGTATAAAATTGAATCACCAAGCTTGATCAGGAAAAACTTTCTTATAGCTTTTATACATCAATAAATACATTTTACCAAGGTAACTTACGCTGCTAATTTTTCACCCAATGGGTTCATACTTCTTGCCAAGCAACCTTTTGTGTGGGTAAATGTATCAAAGGTGTATTTGCCGTTGTAGGCTCCCATACCACTGTAACCTACTCCACCAAATGGTAGTGTCTCAACTAAAAAACACAGTATACAAAACAGACCATTAATAACACAAGGTATTTGCAATTCATAATTTATTACAATTTATTTGTAATTCACAGTTTATCTTACCAGATAAATGTAGGATAGTATCATTACAGCAAACTCCTCCTGAGGACACATTTTCTAACAAATATTTTCTTGTGGCAGAATTTTCAGTGAATATGTAAAACGCAAGTGGTTTCTCTCTATAATATTAAGAATAGGCAAGAATGATTATAGTCATTTTGTGTGAAACCAACATTACAAATAACACCAACAAAATATTTTACACAAAACTAAACTTTCCTTTTAATTAAGACACCACTCCTTCAAAAACACTGTACGTTTTGTGTTAAAATGGAGATTTCAAAGGTTCAACAAAAACCAAATTTATTATTACCAACTCATACACTTTGGAGTAAGCATAGACAATAATCTAATTAAATAAAATGCATGGTGAGGGACCACAGACCATGCACAATCTTCCCTTCCTCAGCCTTGTCTACTCCTCTCCCCTTACACTCAGTGCAGTCCTACAAATGCAACAGCCAGGGCCCCTGTTCAAAAACTAAATTCCCCCTCCTCAAAAATTGTTGTCTAAAAAAAGCAAGCTGAAAACTGATAGAAAGAAACTTTAATGATAATGAATCTGAAAATTCAAAATCGAGACCTGCAGACTTCCACTTTGCCGAACTTATCTGTAATGAAGAAGATGAACCAGGGAATTGGAAGGAGATAGAAAGATCGACGCAATCCAATACGCAGATGACCAGATAATAATAGCAGAATCTGAAGACAACGTACACAGCAATTTTTCAACTACCAAAAGTTACACAGGAATATTCCAAGAAAAACAAAATCCACGGTAATGCAAGGAAAGGAACAAAGAAGAGTTAAAACTGAAATAAATGAGGAAACAGTAGAGCAAGTAAGAGAATTCACTTACCTAGGAAACAGAATCGATATACTAAAGCACACTCAAGGAGACAGAGAGGAAACAACATAATTACTTAAGAATGAGTGGGACCATTAAAAGACACTTTGGGAAGGCTATGGATTCTACCACAAAATTGAAACTTCAAAAAATGACAGCTAAACCAATGCTTCTATATGGTTAAAAAAACATGGATAATGACGAAAAGCAACAAGCAGAAAATACAGGCAGCACAAATCACGAGAACAGACAGGTCGAGAAACAAGGACACCACAAGAAAACAAAAAACCAAAAATCTAGAGATTGAAGAGTCACAAACGAGCTGGAAAAGAACACATACATTTGCAAGATGGAGAGTAACGAACTACCAAAACTCATCTGGAAATACAAAACAATAGGAAACAGAGACACTGGAAAATCTATACAGAGATGGAAAAATCAGGAACACCAAGAAGATTTATCTACTAGGTCTACTGAACCATCACAAACAGGTACAGGATCATACCTAAACACCTGCAGTTCATGATGATGATTATCTATAAAGTTACCCAGATTTGCTTTTAATGAGTTCTTCACTTTACTCTCTATGGGCAATACACTAAGGTCCTCCAGTCTCATCAAATTGCACAGATAGTTTTTGATAATTTCTCTTGCAATTTTGAAAAAGATTGCTTAGCAATTGCAACCATCACAGAATTGTTAAAAACAGTAAGATTACTGAACAGACATTTGGAAAGCTACTTGAAAGAGTAAATTAATCTAGCAGGACAATTTGGAGGCCTCATGTGACCGAGGACTTCAGGTAATTGCACTTGCCAAGCCTGCATTCCAACTTGTAGGTCACTCCGTCAACACTGGTTCTCATCATTAAGCAAGGGGAGAACACTGCCTCCTGGGGTAAAACAAAAACTACACTAATGGAGCTAATTACCATAGCAGTTGATGTACAAGCAAACATTAATCACACAAACAAATACAAAGGCAACACCAGTACAAAATAAAATTACAGAAAAATGCAAAATTATTTTTGAAACGTTGGTGCATGTTACACATTTGTTACTTTATTCCACAAATATAACATTACCAAAAAATTATGTCACTGGTAATGATTATATAAGTTTGAAATTTTAAAATAAGAAAGGGAGGAATGTTTTTGGATATGCCAAACACATATTTATTTGTCAGTACAGAATGTATTTTAATTATTTGCTTTTCCAAATGGTGAAAATCAGTATTTTATATGAACTAAATTTAAAATCCTACATTCCTCAATAACCGCCCCCCCCCAAACAAAAACAACAACTGAGTCATTCTTTTACACTCACTTTTTTTCCTCTGTTCCTGAAACACCCTCAGCCAAGTGATCACTCTTTTCTTGGAACTAATTTTGCCTTTTTCTCAGTACAGTTTTTAATTTTTTCCAGATAAAATTTCCAAAGTATACACACTGTTGATAGAAAATATTAAATAAAAGCGAGGCTTGAAAACCAGTTACTAATTTGTCAGCTCTCTGATAACACAGTGAAAAAAGACAAAATTAAGAATATCATCTTAATATCTAAAAGATAAAGCTGGATGTTTTTTAAGGAATAATACCTAGTTATGTACAATAAAGCGTGGTGAAACAGCTACCTAAATTATGCGCCTACCTCCCTTAACAGACATTTTTTCATAGAGCAAATTCATTTTCCCGTAAGTAAAAATTTCCTCTTTTCGACAGTCACCACGACAGGCACAGCAGCCAGGCACATTTCAACCTGTAATAATTACAACTTCCTGACAAATTAATGATTTTGAAGCACAAAAACCTAAAGGACGGGGAAGAGAAGGTTTCATGGCTTCAGTTGCATAATGGCTAGGGTATCATGTTATACCCAAGTTGAGTTTTCAAGCCATGGATTTTTATGGGAGAAAATTCTTTGTATGCCTCCCTTCACAGGGGAAGTAAATCGGGCTCCATGTTGTAGATTTACTGCATGTAGGAGATCCTAGGGCCTAAAAGAGAGCTGAATTCAAATCACTAAGAGATTCCTTCCTTCTCTGCTAGATGGAGAAAGAAGCATAGTGGACTTTGCATGATCAGGTGGAAGAACAGAGCCTGTGCTTTACTGCATAAAATAAGGTAGAATTGAATTGATGAGAAGACCTTATAGATGATTCTGAATCTACCTGCAGCAGGACACCTAATCAGATAACTTAAAATATTACTCATCTCTCTGGGGATTAATTTCTGATCCAGATAAAAAAAAAGGTACCCTACAAATGGAAAAAATAAACAATGGTCTGGAAAAGAGTGAAGAAAATGGGAATAATGAACAAATTTGTAACTGATCTGCTGAATTACGCAGGTGCACAGAAGCTTTCAGTATTTTATAGTTTAATTGCAAATTAGAAGATGTGAACATATGTATGCTCAATTGCATTGCAAATAATCAGTAATGTGTGATGTTCCCTTTCCATATTTTTAAACCTCCAGTTAGTAGTAACTGAGTTAATTTTTGTCAGAACCACCGGAGACAGGTTTCACTGTAATTGTCTCAAATATTTCCCTGACTTCTTGAGATTCATCTAAATATTTGCCGGACTTTCCAGAAAGTGGTCACTCTATCTATGAAGCAAGTCATAATTGAAAACAGTTTTTGTCATTTGATACTGGCATTTCAAACCAAGTGTCAGAAGACATTTCAAACCAAGTGAAAGAAGACTTTATTAAGATACTTTATTACGAAAAATTCATGCCCTTTTAAAATATTTTATGATATTAATAATATTTTGGGCTGCAAACCCCATTTCCAAAACATTCATTATCTGTACATTAACAATGTTATGGAGTTATTTAACGAAAAGAAAGTGTTTTTACCTGCTAGTAATGAAACTTGCAGCTTCTGATGCAGAACGAATATTAATAATAGGAAGTATTGGTCCAAATATTTCTTCTGCCATTACTGGATCAGTGCCTTTCACATCAATTAATATTGTAGGACTAATATATTTTTCAGAAGCATCAGAATCTCCTCCAACAGCTACTTTACCACTCTTAATGAGTTTTATAACACGTCTAAACAAACATTTTTTCATTTGCATAGAGTTAAGAAAATAGGAAAGTTAATACCAATAGCCTCATTAACAAACATACATACTGGAAATGCCTGTCATTCACAATGCGACATAAATCCGGGGAATTTTTCCAGTTGTCACCATACCATTTTCTCAACACCTTCTTAGCATTTTCTACAAATTTGTCTTGAACTTCTTTGGTGCACAAAATATAATCAGGTGCAACACAAGTTTGTCCAGCATTCACGCATTTTCCCCAGAGAATTCGACGAGTTGCTATTTCCATATCAACAGTATCATCAATAAAGACAGGACTAAGGAAAATCAATGAAATAACAATTTAATAACAACAAATTCAAGATATCAGTAACATATTTCAATATTACGTGAGAAAATAAGTTCACCTTTTGCCACCAAGCTCTAGAGTAACAGGAGTCAAATATTCATTGGCAGCCGCTCGAACAATTTTACCAACTGCAGTTGACCCAGTGTAAAAAATGTAATCAAATCTCTCTTTCAGCAACTCTGTGGTTTCAGGCACTCCTCCAAGAACAACATGGTAACATTCCTGACGCAGAAGAATAAAGATGTACAACAAAAATTAGAAACATACCGAAGAATTAAAACACGAAAAGGAAACAATTTCATAGTTCAGTGGGTTTTTGTCATATCTATGATTTACAAATCCTGTGGAAGTGCAACAGTTTGTATTAATTTCACATATTTTTTTAAAAATATATATTTTTTTTGTTTCTGATCTTAAAATTTCAAAAGCAATTGGTGACACTAATGCACCAAAGGCAGTGTTCCACAAAATCTTCATTCAATTTACTGCTCGCGTTGACTGTTAAAACTTGGCAGAATATAATAATAAGAACTGAGCACAGAGCACACTCTGCAGATACTGCTGAGAATGAACAGTACTGATTAGTCTGATCCTTGACAGTGACCTATGTATATATTTCACAAGTAATACTGTTATTTCCATGGCATGTGCCATGCTCTTAATAAGCCTCTGTATAACTTCACTTCTACAAATAAGTTTACAGTTATCATAAACTCTCCTCTATATAAAATTATAGATAATGTTAATAAATTTGCAGTCAGTTGCACTGATGAGATCCATTTATTTGCAGACACTATTTCCTCCATTTGTCATTCTGTGAAGAAATATGTAACCACCATTACAAAGTAGAGTAATTTTTTGTATTTGTGAGCCTGTAGCTGGGTGTACACCTGCTGACTTTACCTATTATAAATAAATAAGGAAGATGTGCTTGCCCTCCAAGACTGCAAAAACAAGCTAGCGAGAACAATAGCTTATTGTGTATGCATTTAGTCTTGCTCTAGTTATTACTTTTATACAATGGTACTTTCTTTTACTCTAGTATATTCGAATGCATGAATGATGAATAAAAAGTCATTATTTACAATACCATAAGAAAATGGCGTTAGATTACAAATAATAAACATTAATACAAAATAATAATAATAATAATAATAATAATAATAATAATTAATATAATAATAATATAATAATATAATAAATAATAATATAATTTTTTTAACTTGATTGGCCACATTGACCACTTGAGTTGTTCCACTTCACTTTTGTCATGGTCGACTATCGAAGGTGGTCACTGAGGTGAGGATAAATCTCGAGTTATAATTCTGAGTGTTAATTCAGAAGGTGATAATGAGAGATGGAGGATGATGGATGATAGGGGGTGAAAGGCGAACACAATAAACCATGCCCGAGGCGGGACTCGAACCCGCGATCTTTCGTACGAGATCGCTATGGCACTACTGGCTTAGCGATCTTGGCCACCGATCGGCAATAATAATAATAATAATATATAATAATAAATAATAATAATAATTAAAAGAGTGGTATTTTGATGACCTAAACATTGTCAAAAATGATTAATAACATGTCTTAAAGATTTTTAAAATACCCTAAAACACATGAAAAATGACTGAAAAAAATTGTTTAAAATCAGTTCAAGTGAATGGTGATTGGTTACATTTCAATGTAGCCATGCTTCTTCCTTTTGTTCACGTGAACTTGGGTGGAAACTGGATTTGGACTGTTCATTAACTGGAAATGTGTCTTTAGTTATTGCGAAATTGCTGATCCTACAATGGTGCTGATAGGAGGTTACAGGAATGTGAGATTACTTCTCACAACGGCAGAGATTACAATTTCTGAGCGAAGAAATCGTACAGGCTACTCTAGAATCTTGTGAAGAACATTTTGTTGCATCTTGTAAATAACAACTGAAGCATCATTAAAATATGAAAATTCATGAATCAGTGAAAAATGCTTTAAAATGTCTTATTAGACAAAATCAAAAAAATGCAAAAAATGTCATATAAAAATGGGTCATACCCTTTTGTCATAACAAACTAAGGTATATGCTTAAAGGCATTGTTCTAAAGTGAAAAGAAAAAAGACATTTCATTAAAATCCATCCTAATAATAATAATAATAAATTAAAAATGTGAGTTTCCTGAAAAGTATTGTAACAAATAGTTTATTTCATCACCAGTCAAACCTGACAGTTCCATCCAATGTTTCTAGTTCCTAGCTTCCTAGTTCCATCAACATCCTAGTTCTAAATTTCAATTAATATGTTTTTTTGATTAAAAAATTCCTCTACAAAATTGTGGTAAAGAGAGAAATATACTTTGTTTCTAGATTTATATGATATGGTCCCGACATAGCAGTGTAGGACCTCAAACATAATTGGCAAGATGAAGACTTATTCAATCATTCATTTTCTCAGCGAAAATGAATTGTTGTAATATAATTAATACAATACTAGTGGACTGCAGCAGCACAAACACTACTGAACCAAAACACATAAATGTTTTCCAAAAAGGAGCACACTCTCTGCTCAAGTGCAACAAATAACCCTATATAGCACTAATAAATTAAATATTTCAACAAAAATAGTCTACATGAATACTGCCATATAGTATGGTATATACACTTACACAGTACACACACGTATAACAGTTCTGTACTAACAAAAACATCTAAAAAGAGTTGTTCCATAGCAAACAATTCAAAAGCGAAGCCAATGGTCACAGGACATGAACTGGGACAATAGCAGCACCTACGAGTATGAAAAGTCAGTCAGTACACACACTATAAAAAAATGTGGAATATCACAATCTGATATTTTACACTTTCCAGTCCAAATAAAAACTGTTTCATTGTTTTCGGATTTCCAAAAGTACTTGGGAATTTAACAAAATCATAGACACCTCTCATCCATGTCTGCAAGTTTTCTTTCAATATCTTGTGTGCATTGGAAAATAGTAATGTAGATGTGCACTCTCACTGCTTTCTCTTAAAAGATAAAAAATGTAACATATATTTTGAAGAAGCTTCCAATTATTGAGAAGTAATACAAATGTTGCAAATATACCTTGTCCAAGTATTTAGGAATTAAATCAGCCAAAACTTTAGCAGTTTGCAGCAGATACTTCAGATGGCTTCAAAACAAACACAATTTCCCGCAGCAATAGCTCCAGCAAAGGGAATAAGTGCCACAAAATGGGATAATTCCAAGCACCCATAACAAGTGCTACTCCAATAAGGTTCTTTGTAAATGGATACATCATCAAGAAGAAACATGATTCCTTTAGAAGGTGTAAGAAAGGTTAGATATTTACATTTTTTTCAATCTTCAAAACATAAAATTAAACAGCTCAAATCCTTACTTTTTCGGGAGCAACCCATTCCTTTAAATGCATCAAGGTATTGGCAACATCATTTTTTGGCATAACAGATTTCTGCAACAAAATGCTTCATGCCTGCTCTAGAATAAAAACAGAGAGGAAGAAAATTAAGAATCTCTACGATAAAGCACTTTATGAAAAGATCAAGATAAATAATGGAGTTCAAAAACTTCCAAACAGTTTATAAACATGCCCTAAATACATGAGCAATGAATGAGACCACACAAGACTGAGATTACATATTTCACCTCCATAGAAAAGTGACAAGTGTGAATTTCTGATTTCTCAGACATTACAATTTTACGTTTCGTAGTTCTGTAATACTCATTACAGATTCTACCAAATATTCACCAGCTGACAGTATTTGAACTATTAAAATCAACTTCAGAATAGTAGCAGTACCTCTTGGTAACCTCTTATCAGCTTTTAGCTGAAAAATGAGGATTTCGCACTTGTGTCACTCTCATCATTCATTCTCATCATTCACTCTCATCAAAAACTGCTACGCTCATCATTCCAAGAATTGGAATTCTCACTTAAGATGGATATATTTAGGATCCATATATTTAAGTAATAAAAATATATAAAAGGAATAGATGTGTTTTCAAATGTTAGTAACTGTTAAGATGGAATTATATTTAATTTTCCCCATCTCACATGCATGAAAATACAAGTTTTCAGTACCTTTATACTCACGAAAGTGACTAGAGTAGCATTTGCTTCACAAAATCTTGGATGTTAATTATGGTTTATGTATAATTCATTTCCAGAATTACATAAACTTTATTTTGGACTCTTTACCAACTTTTTTGTTTCAATAGATGAGAAAAATTAAACATATAATTTTAACGTTTCTCATATAGAATAGAAGTTAATTAAAAAATGTATGAAAAACATATCGACATCATCAACAGAATTTTTTATTTCAAAAACAGTTATGGGCTCCGCTGTGCTGCTTTGCCCAAGTTCCCTTAAGTTGTTTAAAATTGCCCAGCTTTGAGGTAATGAAAAACAATCTCATTTAAACCTATGAATCAAGCACATAGAGGAAAGGTAATCAAGCCATGAAATAATATTTCCTGAAATTCTGGAAACTAGCAGAATCAATATAACAAAGAACTGTTAAGTACTTCAAAAAATGGAATAGATGAGAATTAAAAGAAAGTTTAAAACACTAAATCACCCTTCCATCACTGATGAAACTGACAAAAAACTAGCAATAGGAGTACTAATAAATATTTTTAACCTGCTACAGTAGAATTCTTTTAAAATTCTGCTCCAGTAGAATTTTAATTTGATATTGTACGAAAATAGTATTTACTACTCTATTACACTTGCTGGTTAAGGCACATTACATGATCAATACCTTTCGTAAATCTGTGGCAAGAGCTGCCACCAGAGCATCTTCATTTTCTTCATATAATTTGTGTAATTGCCTAAGTTGTTTCTTCCGAAATTCTACAGACTTTGGTTTTCCTTGCAGAAATGCTTTTCTTGCGGTCCCAAGTATCTAAAACACACAAGTGAATCTAAAATGTTTGGATGGATGAAAGGAAGTGGCACTTTTATATTTTTTAATATTTTCAAATTGAATTTGGCGACAGGTTAATAAAATTTCACTTACTTCAGAATATCTTGTTGCACTTGTGCTGCTGCCGCTCCCGTCCGAGCCTATGCCGAGAAATGGTCAATAAAACAATTTATTTAAAATTAAACGCCAAGAGAATAATTTCTAATTTCACTTACATCATATTAAAACGTTATTTGGAGAATGACAGGCTTCTGTCATTTACTTAAATTACAAACACTTACCCATTGTCAATCAGCTGATTGTCAGATATGAAGGTATCAAAAACGCTTCAATGATGTACCGCAGAGAACAGAAAAAGAAGCAAGTGAAAATGTGAATTGAAACAATATTGATAGCCGAAAATGCAATTCACTGCGTGATGCCTGCAAAAGCGTAGATCAAAGTCCTCACCTATTATGAGGCAGCACAACACACGGTTCGACGGCGATCTCCCACGCAACGCAAGGCCGGTTCGTCGCGGTTCTCTGCTCGTATGCACGCAGATAAAGCGACAGGTTTTCAGCTACTGTCAGGCAATTCAATCACGATCCACGCATGGTGGAAATATTTATGGTGCTATTTCCACCATGGAAGCACATTTACCGATGCAAATATTTTCTATTATTCAGAAGTGAAAATGGCTGGATTTCGAATGGTGCTACCTAGGTTTTATTCATTATTTAACCAAGTATTATTGTAAAAGGCTGGGGAAGGTATTCTGGAACTCTAGAAAACGTGCGCGGATACAAATGCAGGAGTGGATCCAGCAGATCATTTTGGAGGGGCCATCATAGATTTTTGTCCGATAATAAACATATTTGTTATTATTATGTTGTATATTGTTTTTGTAGCGTATATATGGTACTATACAATATTATTGTTTAAATAATTACACAATAACTTCCATTCCATAAATACATATTTAAATCAATTTTCTGTCAAAGAAAGGAAGTTAACAAACAAAAACTATAGGTTTGGGGGGGGGCATGGTATGGATACCTCACTCCTATATGTAACAGCTTTTACTGTTTTTTTAATGAAAATAAATAGAAAGAGTCAAATCTATAAGGAATGTAATCTGAAATTGAATTCGTAACTGGTCGTTCATGTCCTGATCATCTCTCATACTTCGTTGAGATATCGCCCAGGATAATTTATTGATCATCTTCAAGAGGGCCAGCTTAAAACAAGTTACAAAACAGTTTATATATGACCCGCTTTCACAGAAACACGGGCAAATCTAAATATTTAAGAAAATTTCTCATGTTTCTAAAATAAATTTGACGTTGCGACGGGCAGATCCAGCCAATCATTTATCAGACATGGGGCACAATGGATTTTCTTACGTAATAAACAGATTTATTATTATTATTATATAGATACTCATTTTGTGCGACCGTGTTTTCGTGACCAACTAACGGAAGATTCCACAATGAAGCTGATGTGAAATTAAAGAGCGTCGATTGATGAGGGTTATCATGGGGGGCCTGGTTTACGATTAACGCATCAGCAACTTCATACACATATTACTTTCATATTACAACATATTACTTACAAATATAGTAGTCGTCTATGCAAGTGCCCTTACCAAAAACCACCTTATTTATTTATTTATTTAAGGAAAAACCAGTTAGAAACTGTGTGTAATGAGAGGTTAATTTGAAATTACATTTATGTCCAGAAGCAACACAAGGGGCCACCTCAGCATTTGCTCACGAATCAAGGACACTGGACGAAAACGTGATCGAGATGGGGGTCATTGACCCAGAAGCTTTACTACAATACTTGTTAATAATAATAATAATAATAATAATAATAATAATAATAATAATAAACAATACATATCAATTCTGTCAGCAACTACATAAAATTTAATAATATTAGTACATTCTATATTTAAAACTTGAAATGGTGAGTAGGAGGTGGCAAGTTTTGACCAGTTTTTTCTTCTTTTTTCTGTGATGTTTTTGTAGTGAGCTGTTGATACAGTCACCTGATGAATACAACTACTACGTCGAGTGTTGTAGTTTTAGAAATCGGCGTTTGCTGAAAATATATTCCCGTCCATAAGTAAGTAATTTTTGACAAAAACCACTGATTCGAATACCAAGAGACAATGTAATGGTAAAATATCTACATTAATAAACAGTGACTAACAAGAATCCCGTGGATGGATTTTGCTTATTATTCGTACAATTCTTTTTTGTAATCTAAGTCTGGGAGCAATACGATGTATTTACCCAAAATACCCTGCGAATGGTGTAGTTTGCAAATGTTCACTCGCACGTAAAATACGGAATAATATTCTGGGGAAATTCCCCAGAAAGTATTGACACTTTCATCATCCAAAAACGAACATTGAGAACAATGACAAACACTCACAGACATGAATCCTGCAAACCACTGTTCAAAAAATTACAAATTCTACCACTCCCATGTATGTACATATTTGAAATATTAATCTTCACAAAGAAAACACTTGTTGGAAACAAGGATTCTGTTATTCTGATCACAGAAGTTCATAACTATGATACTAGACAAAAACGAAATCTGCATGTTCCACACAGTGAAACTTCACTCTTTCAAAAAAGTACCCTTATAGAAGACATTACACTATGTCATAAACTTCCTAGTGAATTTAAAAGCTTAAACTCGATACACACATTCAAAAATAAACTGAAGGTTTTCCTGTTAAACCACACATTCTACAGTACATGCATCATAAACACGTCAATATACTAATTTTTGCATTTTCTGTTGCATGTTTTCAAACCCCCCTAAACTGGTTTTTGGATATAAAGGACGGGTCCAGCCTAAGCACAAATTTATGAAGAACTGCATTTTTTATTATTATTGACTTTTTACTCAAGTCTTCTTTCACTACCATGTATAAAATTAATTAGCTTTCCATGATATTGTATTTAATTCGAGAATTTAATTTATGACTTGTATTTAATTTTTAGAAATATCTGTTAAAATGCGGCGGGAAATATGCGTTTTTATGGCGTATGTTGTATTTATTTGACAAATATATTATTATTAATAACAATATTATGCTGAATCTCAGGCGGGAATGAACATTCGCGAAATATACACAACGAGCAGTATGAAGGCTGACTGAATTTGAAAGAATTCAGCCTTCAATTCATTTACGTGGACGTTCCATTTAAGGTTTGACTGAATTGAAAGACCTAAAATGTTGTTACCTTAATATCAGTCAATTGCACACCGTCCATTTTCAAAAGAGTACAGAACTGTTTATTTGGAATGGAAAACTGCATTGAAATCGTTTCCTTTTCATTTACAATTAATTTGTTATTACGGAACCAATTTGAAATATCTGATATTGTACTACTTACGATTTCTTTATTGCAAAACATATTCGTATTATTCGTAAAGAGAACTGTTCTTCCGTTTCTAATCGTCGAGGACATATCGTTTACGTATAATAGGAACAGAATATGTCCTAAAATCGATCCCTGCGGGACTCCACATGCAATTGGCAAAGAATCGGAAAGATGTGTACATAGTGGACACTTGGAACTCACTTGTGTTCCAGGTGGCGTTGGCTTACCACAGTGTAAGTAGCCCTATAAAATATAACATAAGCAAAAGCGAATCCAAAACTTCGGGATTTGCACAGTGTTGTCACCTCAAATTACAGAACAAATATATAGAATGACTCGAATGTTTACATTTGTATTGTATATATTTTTTAAAGACTTAATATGTTTGTAACAAATAAAGTCTTCAGCTTCCGGGTCAATGACTTCCATCTCGATCAGGTTTTTGTCCAGTTTCCCTGATCCATTGAGCAAATGCTGAGATGGTTCCTTGATTCGCTTCTGGACATAAATGTAGCTTCACTATGCGCACGTTTTGTTTAACTCTCCTTTTGCTTGTAATGGTAAGAGTGGAGGTAAATGAGAATTGTTATTTTCTTAGCAATGCAGAAAAATCATACTTGCAATTCGTGTACCGATGCAAATGTTTTCTATAACTCAGAAACGAAAATTTCTTTCTTTCTTTCTTTCTCTATTTTTGTTAAACTTTTACTCACCTTTCAACTATTTATAGTTAAAATGACGGGAAGGGATTCTGGAACTCAAAAAAACGTGCGCAGATTATCTTTTCCCCCCTACGCCACATTCAGTTTTTACTGTTTTTTGACTGAATAAATCTAAATCTAAATTTATAGCGGTATTTAAATGCCATTTTCTTAAAAACGGCTCCAAATTCTTCAAAGACAATTGCCATTCAGGACCACGTTTTACTGTTCCTTAATGTTCTGAAAATAATGTTTCCGTTCTACTATTAGGAAGCCGAAATATTAAAGACATTTAAAAAAAAAAGTACCTTGGGCGGCTATAGATGGCAGCTGGCAAGAGTATGTGGCAAGTCCGAATAGCTAGCCGAGACCAAAGGAAATGGAAAACTAATACGGGAAAGGGTGTGCCATTTGTAGCACCAATAGTTCCTCCTGTACGGATTGGAGGAAAGCGAGGGGGTCGTGTAATTCCGATTTATCGCCCGGGACGATCATACAGCTTAGTTACAACGCGGCGCATTTTCTTTTGACGAACGAAGCAATTAGCGAAATCGCGCATGCGGGGTGTACTTCCTGGAACCCGGGGCCTCTCTTTAATTAAAATAAACTCAACACGCGTACATTTAATTGGTTGATGTGAAGTAATGGAGACCTAGTTTTATATGCAAGCTCAAACCCTCCGTACAAGAATCATCACGCATCATGTGCGAAACCATTGCGAGGCTCGCGGGAAAATGAAATTTGAGAATTCTTTACTACCTTTCGTTCCGACAATGAGCAGCATTTCAGTCTATTACTAGCCATTTAACCCGTTACTAAATACTAATGTATCAATAGCATCTTTTTGTGTACAAGGAGAGTTTGACTTTCTATGACCTTCATTTTAACCTGAAGCAAAAATCTTGCTCACCTTGAGTCAAAGATGTCGGGAATCTCAGCGGTACGCTTATTCAGTAAGTCCTCGTAAATAGAAAGAATATTTTAAGTTTATAACGGAAAATATTATTCATAATTTATGTTGAGGACGCCCATAGTAATCAGATAAAATAATTAAATCATTACTTCTGTAAATTTTTTTTAACAATTACATGCTTCTACTTGTTTGAATATTAAATGATAAAATTGGAAACATTTGTACTAAATCTGTAATCTCTAAGCAAAAGTTCCTAAGAACCCACGTTTTAGCTAACAACAAAAGAACTTATCCCTTTGACCACAGGAATATTGTCAAATATTTCTTTTTCAGAAACTCACACTCTTCCTTCATGTATTCCTTCACGTAGTAATTCACAGGCACGAGGTCAAATTTGTGCACTACTGAGAAACGAACTCAAATCAATTAAAGAGGCAGGGACATGGAAATCAGAGTACTTCATTAAATCACCTCAAGGAGTTAAAATTTCTGTTGAGCCCAATCGTGAAGTGCTAAATTTTTGTGCTAATAATTATTTAGGATTGTCAGTAAGTATTAATGTGCAACAGGATGAGTTCATTTCCAAAATATTTTAAATTCTAAATATATAAAAATTTGAAATTAAATTATTTCCATTCCAGAGTCATCCTGCTGTGGTAAAAGCAGCACAAGTAGCAATCGAGAACTATGGAGCTGGTTTGAGTTCTGTTCGTTTCATTTGTGGAACTCAAGTTATTCACAAGGTTGTTAACTTAACATAGCTTTTAGTCAGGTCCACATTTACCCACAACCAAAATAAGTACTTGCCAAGGGACACTTGGGGAATAGAGGCCCCACAGAATTACATAAAATACTTGAAAATGTCTACAACAACAACAACAACAAAAATTGTTAAATGTTTGTTTTTGTAAAATAATTGTTAATTTAATTGTTTACTGTAAACTAAAGCTTGCTTTAAAAAAATTAATTATTTTTTAAAATATTTGATAGTTTGTAGTTCTTAATATTAAAAACACTAACATTTGCAACTGAATGTATAAATTGAGTAAGCTAATCCTCAAATGTCCCAGGGCTGAATTTATAGTGAAGGGGGTGGTATGTGGTTCTTCTTCTTCTTCTTTTTTTCATTCTTCAGTGGACCCCAACACAATTTTGTGCCTGGGAGCCTAGCAATACCTAAATCTGGACCTGCATATGGATCATAGAATATGAGAAAATGTTGGAAAGGCTTGTGTTAATGTTTTATTATTACACGCTCATGAGGAACTGTATTTCCTCAACTGACATAAAATTATTTTCACTTAAAGGAACTTGAAAATAAAATAGCAAAATTTCATGATAGGGAAGATGCAATTTTATATCCAAGCTGTTTTGATGCCAATGCAGCTTTATTTGAAGTAGTTCTCAGCAATGAAGATGCAGTATTCTCAGATGAACTTAACCATGCCTCAATTATTGATGGAATACGGCTTTGTAGAGCAAAAAAGATCCGTTACAGCCATCGCCACATGAAAGGTAATATAATTATGAGGTATAAACACTATTGACACTTCTAAACTCCAGACTTCTGATATCTACTTCTTTTTGCCTATAGATTTAGAAGAGAAATTAATTAGTACTGATGCTCGAATAAAACTCATAGCTACAGATGGAGTGTTTTCAATGGATGGTAATGTGGCTCCTCTACCAGAAATTCTTAATTTAGCAAGAAAATATAATGCAATAACATTTGTTGATGACTGCCATGCCACTGGCTTCTTTGGTAAATCTGGAAGGTAGTATGTTGCAAGGTAATCAATGAGACAATATTTTTCAACCATGATTGTAAAATGAGGATTTATTTCCAGGGGCACTGAAGAATTCTTTGAGATGTTAGGTGCTGTTGATATTATAAATTCAACTCTAGGCAAAGCAGTTGGCGGAGCATCAGGTGGCTACACAACTGGGCCAAAAGAAGTAATAGAACTTCTGCGACAACGAGGACGTCCATATCTATTTTCAAATGCTCTTCCGCCTCCAGTTGTTGCAGCAGGGATTAAAGTAATTGTAATTTAGCTAAATGTATAGTCATGTGCAGCCCAAAATAAGAGAGGAGCCTAACTACATTTTGAGTCACCTTTTCTTTGAACTTTTTTTAAAGTACATATGACATATTTCAAAGAAAACAAATAAAAAACTCACAAAGAAATGAAATATATAACTTTAATAATAGAATTAATAAATAAATTTTATGTCAAACCATTTACATAGATGCCAGATGGTTTGGAGAGTCGCTATTCCATGTATCATGCAAAAACTTTCCGAATTGTTAGAGGAAAAAGGGAGAAAATCAGGATTTAACATATTTGCATTAAGCAAATAAAATGTTTTATTACATAAGGCTGTAGGGCTCCTTTCAAAATCCTCAGGGGGACCATGGCCATTTCTGTATGTATGCCTATAAGTAACCATAGGCACTTAATCATAATTCTAAATGTTCTTGCACTTATTCATTATTAATTGAAGAAAACTTATTTTAGGCCTTGGATATAATTCAAAATGACAAGAGTTTTGTGACAAACATACAGAAAAATACAAAAATGTTTCGTCTCATGATGACCAAGTTAGGTTTCACAATAGCTGGAGAAAATCATCCTATATGCCCTGTAATGTTGGGAGATGCAAGACTTGCCAATACATTTGCTTCAGAGATGCTCGGTAAGTAAATACATTTTAATAATCATTTTCTTCTTTTATGTGGGTGGAATTTATTAATCACACATTACCATGGTGAGTCGGGAGAAGTCAGGAGATGCCCAGCTTTCGATCCATCTTTTCTTTGGTTTTCCTGGATCCTGCTTACCTAAGGTTCGTAAATCTCTTGCTATTCTTATCAGCCTACTATTATCTGACCTGAAAACGTGTTCACCTCAACCTTTTCTTGTTGTTCCTTTTACATTGATTATTTATTCTTTTCCATTATGTTTTTCCTGTTATCACTCTTAAAGTACTCATCTCTGAAGTTCTTAGTAGGGTTTTTGTTCTAGTATCGAGCCATGTCTTTGCTCCAAAAGTCATGTCGGGTCTTACTATTGTTTTGTTTTTTACTTTACTTTATGTGTTAAGATACGTATTTCTCCAGGTTACATCTTTGAGATATCCCAATATTCTAGCTCCTTTGATTACTTGCTGTTCAACTTCATTATAAGTGTTCCTCATGCTTGAAATTTCCACTTCTAAATGTGTGGTTTTCATGACTTGTTGGATTATTTTATTATTCACCATCAATTTACACCATATTGAATCCTTTGAAATTACCATTGATTTTGTTTTCTCAGTTGATGTTGTGGTATTGTTTTGGAGTTTTCAAGAGCATGTGGAGAAGTTTATGTAAAGTGTCTTAAATTTTAATAATTATAATAATGTCTTGTACTTAGTGTACGGTAAGTAAAATGTGAATTACCCCGAAATTAACTTTACATTTAGGGTACATTTATTTATGGCCAATAAAAATATAAATATTCTTTTATAAATTGCTAAACATGACCTCTCCTGAATGAAATATATTGAGAAAAAAAAATGTATAAAAGAAATAAAGTACAGAAAATGGTCAAGAATACACACAACACTTAATTCACTATTTTATTTCAGAGGAAGGCATTTATGTAATCGGCTTCAGCTACCCAGTTGTGCCAAAAAATAAAGCAAGAATACGTGTTCAGATATCAGCTGCCCATTCTGAAGACGACATACATTGTGCTGTGAATGCATTTTCAAAAATAGGCAAGAAATTGAATGTTATACCTTAAGAATTGACTTCATGATGGGCAATGACTTGCAGCAAAGTATTTGAAGAACGGGAATGTTTATTTGGGCAATTGATTGTAATTTCTCAGTTTTTGTTCAGAACGGATCTGATAATTTCTGAAAATGGTTTGTCTCTAAGTGCAAACATTTGATACTGTCGGGATGCAAATCCGGGAGAGATGCTTCATCTTCACGTCAATTATTTTGAATATTCTGACAATTTCCCTTAAGAGTGATCTCACAGTAGTTTTCATGGCATTTTTGATGGAAAATGGCTGAACTAAACTCTAAATTATAATTTCAACAATTCAATTACGAGTTGCAAAAAAGAAATGTTTTTTCTTCCTTCAAATAGAAACAACTAACAGAGGAAACTAATATATTATTGTAATAAATTAATGTTTTCTGTCTGAAATTAGTGTAGATAGTTAACTAACAATTACTTTAAGTAAAATTATATATTTATCGCTTTTCAGTTAACACAAATGTATTGCAGAGTGACCATTGACATTATCTTAAAATGAAAGTTGACACTTGTAGCATAGGTGTTGCTTCATATCCCCTCTAACATCCAGCATGAGACACTGGTCTCAGGATGATGGTTGTATATTTGCCATATTTGTTAGTATTACATAAGTAAATGATTGCATTAATACGTCTTTTGGTTGTAATGTAAGACAGGTCATTTCCCTTTTTAATCTCAAGAATATGGTCTCAAGGTTGTAAAAATCAAAGACATATTTTTGTGCAAATATTTACTGATGACTTAGAATCTAATACATAAAATAGAAAATACAGCTCTGGTTATCCATTTTGCATCAATTTAATGCATAAAAATGTTCAACTAAAACAAGATATTTTTGTATGAGTGCAGTTTTCTTTTGTCTGTGGAGAAATCACAAAAAGTATATCCCTCCTTCAATATCATTTTCAATAATGGTAATGGAAAATGAACAATATATCTCCACCTTTTAAAATTGCAAATTGAAAGACATAAACGATGCATTGGATGGAAAGACCAGATGGAAGCATCCTACTATGACAATCTCTGAAGATAATACTGTCACACATTTCAATTTGTGCAAATTGATATTTAAAAATTTAAAAAAGTTAAGATTTGGAGATTTGGGACTTCTGCAACAAACTAAAAGGTAAAGAATTAAAATGAAATTAATTACAATTTTCTGAAGGAATAGAATAATATTATTGATAATTTCTTCTCAAGAAGACTTTTTGCATGTTCTCAAACTGGAAAAGGAAATCCAGGAACTTTGAATAAAAAGGTATTTCTCAGAAATTGACAGTAATAATACTTTGTTTCCACATGAATCATTTACACAAATGTTAAAGTTTGAGTGTAAAACAACATGCTCTTCAGTTGTATAGAATGTTATAACAAATTGATTTTATTTTCATATTCACCACACTTAGATAGTACATGGTAAAAAGGTGTTTTACATTCTTCACAGCAATTAACTCATTTTCTGAATCATTGTGAAACTAATTCATAATAATCTGAAGAAGCAATAATTAAATAAACAAAATATTAAGGAAAGTTCATCTTATCAAGTCTGCTCTAATAATCAAATACAAAATAAAGGTGTAAATAACTGTATATAATAACAATAATAATACATATACTGTAATTAAAAATATTTTCAAATTATGTTACATCAGCCTTCACATATTCATAAAGATAGTACCTTTACAGTAGAAAATCAAGTAAATATACTCTGAAAATAATACATTAGAATATTTAAATTAATATTTTTATCTTTTGGCTATATAAAAGGAAAATAATGTAATACTACAGTGCTAGGCTCCTTTAAAAGCATGGTCTCCCACAATTGGTTCTACTTTGAAAACATAAGTACACAGAACTGCTAAGTAAACTCAATTTTTTCAAAACTTTGTTCAAATGTTGCATTTATAAAAACACATACTTTGTTTTTACTAAATAATATGGCATAATTCAATTACATGTAAACATTTAAGATTAATAAACACAGGTGTTTATACACATTCACACACAAACAAACATTTGAAAGCTATCCATTTCTTAATAAGTGTGTGAGCATGTACTTTTAATTTCTTTGGATGGTAGGAGTTGTCCTTCATTATGTGCAATGTCGTAAATTTTGAAACAATATTTTGAACATCTCTCTGAGATCAAAAATTCATTTGAGAAGTTTCCTCTAGTTCTAAGCCCTCAGGGAATTTACAAACACATGTACAAATGGGAAAGATTGAGTTATAAAATTTATGTTTTCCAAGACAACTAAATTAAAATAGCAATTGAAACATACATAACAAAAATAATTAAAAAATGAAATATTGAAATTTAGAAATTAGAATTATGTAGTCACAATATTCCCAAATACTTAATTACAAATGTTATCTATTATTTTGCAACTGTTTGTACAAAATGATTGTACATTCCTAGAAGCCATATTTTCAAAAATTCAATAATAATTAATTATTTTTTTCTCGAAATAATTAAAAAATGTAATGCAAATAAGCAAAATGTTTGCTTTGTAAAATGACATCTGAGAATGACATCTTCGTAATGTAAAATATTTCATATTTCCTGTTCTGTCTTAAGATTGAAAAGGAAGTTCATGAAAAAGACAATATGTTGATTATGACAAATGGTCTTACAGCCTTACACTTGAATTGAATAAATATTCAAGTTTGTGTTGATTCATAACTCCTCACTATTCAACATAATATGTATGTTTTCCAAAAAGTTGCACAGTACAAATTAATTTCAATTACTCAGTGCCAAGTGATAAATATTTCTGTATCCTAGTCCAAAAAAAATGTATATATATTAAAGAAAATATCATTAAATATCAATCAACAACAATCAAAGAATGGAAGTTAAAACATTTGAATGTCAGAAACTAGAAATGCACTACTAGGCTGCCTTGAAACACATTTTGTGTAACTAGTATAACATTTAAAATATGCTCCTCACTACAAATCAAATTACATATTAGAAGGAAATTTCAATACTGATTGCTTGTGACATATTATACACAAATAAAATGCCACAAAGCCACTAATAAAATTTACAACTTTACAATCTTTTGATATTTTACTTTCCACGTATTATTTTACTTCTGGTACCTCACTCAGTCATTCCATTGTTTTGTACAAATTGCAATTTGGTCCTATGTAGTAATTGGTACAAAGTATAGATATATTACAATTTCACTTCACTGCAGTAGAACTTTATATGAAAATTAATTGAAGAGATGTAAATTCTGGAACACAAACAATAATAGAAATTTAATAAATCTGAATATACCTAAATATAAATTACTTGTCAGTTATGCAATTCAGTGAAACTTGTTCAATACAGAATCTTAAAGAGACCGATATTTTCTTTCCACATTTTAGTGTAGTACTGCGGATTAAGTTCACATTGGTGAGATTTACACATTAAACAAGTTCTGCATTGAGCAAGTTTTACAGTATTAGCATTATAAAAACCTTCTGAAAAGAATAGATCAGATTTGTCTTGGAATTAAATGTGCATGAAAATGTATCACACTCAAACCCACAACTACCGAAATATTTATATTATGAAATGGGCAAGTGTGATTTTTGATACTATTTATACTATTTCTTGTTACTGTTTATTTGTGCAGTTTAATTCCTTTTCAACTGACAATCATTTAACAGATAATATTCAAACACATGAACTCTTTATTACATAACTAAAAAAATACAAACAATGCTTTTTTCTCCACTAATAACAATTTGACCCATATTATTCAAGTCTTCATCATATCATGGGCCAGGTCAAAATATGTTACAGTGGAGAGAAAAAAAGAACATTTTTGAATTTTTACAGAAATGTAATACAGTTTGGGTTAGATTATTGTTTATTAAATGGTCATCAATTTAAATGGAGCGAGATTTTTTTGCCACAAAATTAATTTTTAAGTCAAAGCTTCTTCTAGAGAGCTTGGAAAGCTAACGATAGGGTTGTACAAACATTTACAAGGGAGCACTCAATAAAATAGTTGTGTGATTGATAAATATGGAAGAGATCACAATAACATATGTATAAATCTATATACAAATTTACAGAAATATACAACATAAATCTATTCATAAATTAATATAGATAAGTTCCATTTCCAAGAAAATCGTAGCTATAATATGCAGTTTATAATATGCTGTATATTCAGTTTCTCCACTGAAGTGGAAAATTAATATTTTTTGCAGAATTATGGCAAATAAATTAAATGCATCAGATTTTCAAATTTTGAAAATTACGCATCTTATAGAAGTAACAATGGAAGGTATACCATTCATTGATATACATTCAGGATTTGTCCAAATTGCAGTGGCTTTTCTTCAGTTAATTGCACAAACCATCAAATCAGGTTTTAGGGTAATTTATCATTGCCTCCGATATTTTGTATCTCACAGCCTGAATTTTCAGGCCCAAGAATTTTTACATAGAGGAAAAATCTTAATGATGACACTGAATTTTGTTTTCAAAATCTCATAAAGGAATTCTACCACTGATTGACATCACAGAAGTTTAAGGATTGTGAACAGT
>BOPP01000052.1:736936-755358 GCA_017312745.1 Gryllus bimaculatus | reverse complement strand
GTGGGGGGAATGGAACCATGCGTGATATCAGGGCTTACCATTCATAACGCAATGCAATACATTGGGATAATTTAGAATTTCTGAATTCCCTTGAAAAATATTCCTTAAATCTAAACTTCACCTATTTTTACATTAAAGGGGTATTGACCCCGACAGGGTACGTAAGCTAGGCGCATAATTTTCTTGCCCGATGTGGATGGAAGGAACTTTAACTTTTGACTAATAACCTTTCGCGGGCCACAATAAATGGCACCGCAGCCACCAGTTAGACAACCCTGCTCTAAATGTTACAAAAGACAAAATCCACTTTTTCCAATACAAACAGCGAAAAACAAATTTTGTGAAGCGACGACTCTAGGGTACCTATTTCCAAAGCGCTGTATCGCACGCGTCTTACGTCTTTGTCCGACACCGCCAGCCGGCCGGCAGAATTGCAGTGCACTCCCTGACCGCAAATTACCTCCGAATCTACAACGCTTCGAGTGTTGGAAAAGCGCAGTTTTCTCCGCGGGATAGGGGAATTCCCACGAAATAGGGAAATTAAAAATAACTAGGGGAACGTTTCCTTCTGGGCCAGAAACAGCAAAAGACACACAAAGTCGGTATTATTTTAGCATGGTATGCAAAGTAGTGTAACAAAATGAGTGCGCCCTCCCCAAATATGCTTTTATCCGGGTCCTCTTTATAAAAGTGAATAGCGGACACAAGTAGCGTTAGAACCTTCAATAATAAAAATATCCTTTAACAAATTCATATTCATCAATCTACGATTACTATATACACAATCGCAAAACCTGACGCTCGCAATTCTTACAAACGCAAAACCTTCTGCCTAAAAATACGCCCCCTTTCACCAGGGCCCGCCGGCATTGCGGGCCCTAACGTTACAACACTGGATATGCAGAATATAGTACGAAAGTTTGTAAACAGTATGTAATGTAACAGTAATGTAAACAGTATGTATGTATTTGTATTCATTTCTCTCGTAATTCATAATTTTCTTGTGTTTGTTACACGACAGATGCCAAAGAGTGAGCGCTGCGCGCATCCAAAGGCCCGGTGGCCACCGAGAATAATTCCACAGACATGTATACGTGGATGTTATTTCTTAAAATTGATAATCAATTTACATTATTTAAATCCCTATACAGTGTTTCAGTAAAACTTTGGAGTGTGTAGATGTGCGTATGTGTGCAGTTCCGTCATTCGCGGCTACAGCATTTCCCGTGCACCAATCGAGACGTATGTCACTCGACGCGTCTAGGTCTCCTGAAAGAGAAGTTTCCAAAAACGTCTTTCTTCGTGCTTTCGCGCGGCAATCTTAGTGATAATGTTAAGAATTAAACCAACGCCTCCTAAATCGATATATGTAGGGGGTGTTGATAAAACACCAGTATCCAAACGTATTTCTCGCACAATAATAAGCCATAATTTTCTTTCACGATTATATTTCTTTGAAATAGCAATAAGACGTGTTTATATGCCGTATGGAGGTAACATACAAGTCTATTGGGGGTTGGAAACTTTTGAAGTATAACATTATCAGCTACTACGATTCATTGATAAGTCCAATGCCAGATACTCAAAGAATATATTTTAACAAAGCTGGGCATGAAAGAAATATCCAACACATGGAACTATTTTTAAAACAGTTTACAGCGCCGGCGACGCCACATTTTACTAGTAAGACATACTCACGTGCCCGTGCGAGAACTCGCACATGATAAATTCCACCCTTTTCCCATTCTTTTCTTTTCCATATTATGAGGGGAAGTTGTTAACGAAATGTGTTTATTTGTTTAAAAAATTTAAAAAGGTACTTTTGATGTACTTAACTTAATTTAAAATAAAAACAAAAAACATTGAAATTAACGTTTGAAACAAACTTTGAATAAAGGTTTATTCAGTATTACAGACATTTCCTTGACAATCACTTTTTTTTTCTTCCCCTTTCTTTCTTTCGAGAAAGTTACTTCGACGAGTAAGTAGGACGAGTTAGGCGGTCCATGCGAAAATACAAGTTCGGGCAAGCATAACCCTACTCTTCGGAATATTATTTAACTTTATTACCGAACTGAGAGGTACAACGCAATCTAAATCGCTAAAATATCAAGTAATTAATTGCACTTCACATACACTTACAAATTCTGTAGATTACTGATACTGTAGGTTATATCACAAACTTTTCACAGAACCGAGAATGTTAACACTTACATTTGATAAATGAACGATGGCACTAAACACATAAATATCTATCTTCAACGGTATCAACTATTTACACTTCTATTTGTTGCTGCGAGAGCATTTAGGCTTATTTGCATAATCTTCAATTAATGATTATGCAAATAAATCCCATCAGTCGGCGTAAACCACGGTGTACACAGAAAACATACATAAAAGTTGAAGAAATCTAAGCCTTCTAAGTGTGACGTCAGAAACGAAGATTACCTCTAGCGTAGAGTCAACGCCATCTTTAATTGAATAGTTTTTTCGAGAGGGCGTTGGAGTAATATAGTTCGTATTGGATAATATCGATAAGCGCCGGACCAGCAAAAATGTAAGAGAATGTCCAAGAATACCGTATCCTGTAGATTAAGAAGTAAAAAACGTTTCTTTGAGACCTTTGGCCTTAAAAGGCTTCGTTTAGGAGTTATTTAACAATTGCTGAGAAAAATAGGAAATATCAACTCCTGGCTGCTGAATTGAAGGACATATACGGATTACACGCAGTGGAAGTGCTTCCAGTTGTGGTGTCAGCGAATGGATTGGTCACCAAGGAATGGTGAGAGACCGCAAACCATTGTGTGAACTTTTGGGTGAACTAAAACCCCGGCATCAGTGTATATCCTCACGAAATAATAATAATAATAATAATAATAATAATAATAATAACAACGACAACAACATTGTGCAAAATGGCTCAGTCCGTAGCGCCCTGGATTCACAGTTAACTGTGAACACTGTCAAGTCCTTATGGTAGTCAATCCAAGCCACGCTGAAATTACGTTTTCGTTTCTTTAGATCATTTAAGATAACTTTAGTACTAATATTTCCATACAGCCGCAAAAACATTTACGACAACCTTTTTACTTTCCCGTATATGTACATATATACGGAGTAATATACGTTGTATATAGAAAGTTATGTATTGCTGCGGAAAATCGATTTCAAGATTTCAACAAAAACATGAACATTGTCTCACGACGTTAATATTTACATTAGTGGCAATTTGTTCATATTGTATTTATGAGTACATGCGCTTTAAATAATGCCACATTAAGTTTCTCAATTTTATGTTAAATTGAGCTCAAAATTTCGCATTCTCAGAAACGCTCAAACGCCATTTTCTAAAAAATGTCTCCAAATTTATTTTCCTAGTTTTTCATCAATCTTATTGTTCGGATAATGCTTATAGCACAGTTTAAGAATTAATTTTGATGAATTCTTTTGTTTTTTCAAAAATTACTCAAATGTAAGTTTTCTGAAATATCTCTCACGTCTTCAATACGTTCATTTCCAGCGTTTTGTAAATACTATTACATTTGTGAGTTACAGTGTCTTAAATACTTCAAAGGATGTTTTTCGAAAACTCAGAGATATTCAAAAGAGCTTCAAATTTTGCCTTTACAGTAACGCTGAAACGCCATTTTCTTAAAAAGTCTCCAAATTTGTCAATACAATATCCATTTAGGACGAAGGTTTACTTTTGTTTAATGTTCTTAACGTAACAATTTAGTTCTACTATTAAAAACCGAAAAATTGAGCAAATATTTTAAAAAATGTGCTTTGGGCTGCGATAGATGTCAGTTGGCAAGGGGATAAGGCAAATCAGGATAAATAGCCCAAACCAAAGAAAACTGAAAACTAATACGAGAAAGTCTGTGCCATTCTGTCGCATCCCTAGTTTAAATTACTTTGATCCCATTTTCTAGACAGTAGTCGCACACTGACTCTGATTACAAGCTCCATGGTGATGAAATACCAGTATCACATGTTTTACATGGATGTGCATTTAAAGTGTTTGCTAAGAATGAAGTGATTCTCTCTCAAATGCTGTCTGTCGTGAATGGCTTTAGAAATGTATCTGTATGATGTTTGGTCTTGCCAAGTGTGCAAAAGTCAATTTAAAAGCCAGAGAGCATTGAAGCAGATATGCACACTGTGATTCAAGATCTTGAGCCAGGTAAAATTTTCAAATATCTCGGAATTGCAGAATATGAAAACATCGAATGACACAATGAAGGAGAGAATTCGCAGGGAGTATTACAGAAGAGTGAGACTTGACCTGCAGTCCGCTCTGAACTCCAGGAATAAAATATCAGCAATTGATAGTTTGGTGGTGCCTGTAGTCGAGTACAGTTTCGCACTAGTGGACTGAACTGAGCAGAAAATTCGAATCATGGATCGAAAAACTAGAAAATTGCCCACAATGCATCATGTCGTCCTCTAGCCGATGCACAAACGCTTAATGTGTTACGTGAAGGAGGAAGAGGCCTCACACAAGTTAAAGCCTCCTGGCACAAAGCAATAGTCGGGATGGGAAAGTATGCCATCACTCATCAAGATGACCCACTGAGGCAGGTCATTAAATCTGACCGAAGAATGGGAAACGAAGACTTTGTTAGTGTAGCAAGAAGCATTGCGAAGAAAACTATGCACTACACGCAGAATAACAAACACACCAAACTTCTGATGCTACTAAATATTAAATACTGCTACTAAATATGAACACAAAAAAAGAAATCGTGGAGCGACAAACCACTCCATGGACAGTGGACAACGAATGTACAAGGTGCAGATCAATAAAGATTAATAATTTATGTGGCTTAAAAGGGGAACAATGAAGCCAGAATGGGAAGCAGTTCTAATAGCTGCCCAAGATTAGGCATTATAATATTTATCAGCATCTTGAGAACACGACATTATAATAAATCGATTCTCAGTATTTCCCAAGACGATAAATGGGGCATTTGCCAGGAACAAGTAGATACCATTGATCATTATTATATATATTTATTATATTATATACATATATTATATATTATATTTATTATATATTATACACCATTGATCATATCGTGTCATCTTGACCAATGCTAGAAAAGACACGACAGGGTGTGTAGGTCCCTTCACTGGTAGATATGTACCATCCTCGAAGTTCCAAACACATGCCCCAAGTGATTCGAGCACTCACCAAAACCGGTGACTCAACAATATTGTACGACCAACAAATTCGAACGGATCCCACGATTGCGCCAAACAAACCGCTTGTGGTTAGCCGGGATTTGGAGAAAAAATAGTGTCTACTTGTAAATGTGGCTGCTCCTTGCGATGAAAACGTCGTAACCAAGAAGGTAGTGAAACGTCTTAAATACAAGAGTTTGAAAATAGAGATAAGCCGAATGTGGGGCGTAAAAGCACAGGACGTACCGATAGTCATCGGAGCTCTTGGATTTGTTCCGCAAAATGTGTGTAAGAACTTGGCTAAACTCCCAGATCATTCAAAAGACTGAGAGGTGCGAGAAATTGTTTTATTTGGAACAACCCACATTTTGCGCAAAGTATTGTAGAGGCACTGACAGTCCCTGGATCTGCTACTTAGAAAGCTGGTTGCAACCTGGAGTAGATTTTATATCCATACGACACGTAATATCTTTAGTCGTGACGTACAGGGGCAATAATGATAATAATAATAATAATAATAATAATAATAATAATAACAAAATAATCTAACAACAAACATCATTCATCAAGCCTTTGCAGTGAAATATGATCAAATATCGCTTGACACTATACAACGTCGGACTGTATACTATGTACATGTACACAGCAAAGTCAGAAATTAAAAATTATAGGATATATTGTTAACCAAATACACATGCACAAAACCATTGCAGCTAATAGACCAGATATCCAGGGCCGGATTACGTAGGCCCTGGGCACACCTTTTTCGTAGGCTTCAGACAAAAATTATAAGACCATATTAAGCTGTAATTATTAGACATTTTTAGAATAAAAACCAATATAGAGGAATACAGATATAATTAATTCGAAAGTTACGTCGCCTTGCGACTGAAAAATTTTTCCAATTTTGATTTTTAATTCTTACGCGCATTTTTACAAACCTACGTTTGTAATGTTATGTTGTGTGTATTGTAATGTATAAATTATCGAACTTATTTTTAAGATAAAAAATCAGTAATGTATATACGTAATTTATTTCTAGTCCTGAATAAACTTACAAAAAGGATCAGGAGGCTCTATCGTAGCATCCTCATGGTAGCATCCTCCCGTAGGCCCTAGGCATTGTGCCTAATTTGCCCTCAGGTTAATCAGGCCCCGCAGATACGATCCGTATAGAGAATAACGATCGGTATCGTAATTCACGACTTTACAGAAAAAAAAGGCTTCTTCTTTGATATCATACACATTTTGGAATCTGTTTCCTGATTCACTCATCATAATCATGAATCTTACGATTCTCGTGGGTTTAGCCTAAACACAGTGTAAGAAACTCTGTGAGGGTCGACGAAATTTTAAAGGGGGTCCACGATTATAAATGGGCGATACGGGATCTATTGACGAAAATGAACTGATCGTATTATCAATATCAATTTCCCATTAATCATAAAACCTAGTGGTGCTGCTGAAGGACATAGTTTCTTCTACTAGTTACTTTTCCAGTCTTTCTCCAGGGCTACATCTTCGGATTTCCCCCACCCATCTTCCAGCTGATATCTATTGGCGTCTAAAAGGTATCCCCCACACATTTTTCGATCCCCTAATAGCAGACTAGAACCTGTGGTGCTACATCACATACATTTTTAAGTGTACTTTGCTTTATCAGAAGAATTTTAAAAAATGGAGCAATTTTTTTAAGAAAATTAACTATAAATTCAAAAATTACGCAAAAACGCCTACAGTAAACACTCGTTAGCACGAACTCGCTTAATACGAATTTTCCGCAACACCAACAAACCTTCGGCCCCCGCAAGGGATTACGGTAATACGGACATGTATAATACACGTAAAAACGAATTTTGATAACACGAACTCTATTTCCGTCCCTTGGAATTCGGTTAATTGGGGTTTATTGTAGTTGTTTCAAAAACCTGTAAATGACCTTATTTGAAGATTTTCTCAAAAATTTTCCCCATTTCTGGATTAACATTTGTCCTCGTATGACGTTAATGTGCTCTTAAAAATAGCGCTCTGATTTTCTCTTGGGTTTCATTATCGTTACAATTCCTTATTTTTCGAAAATAGCAAACGTTCACTTTTTTTGGCATCCTCCTCCACCTACAAGTGAAGGAATTGTTTTCTTAATGAAATGTTCTTCAAAAATATTTTAAAATAAGGTCATTCACAATTTTTCGAAAATATGAGTATAGTTTTCACGTAAAATTAATTAAAAAAATAACAGAAATAAATCAAAAAAGGCCCTGAATGGTGCTGGTCCCATTTTTAATTAACTCTCAATTTTCGAAAATTGCTAACAAAAATTAAAGTTGCAAAAGGACAATATGAAGATAGAACTTTTTGTATTAAACGAAATGTGTTGCAAAAATATTAGATCTTCATGAAGGATAATTCACAATTTTATCTCAAAAAAGAGTAATTTCTGCTCGTTATACAAAAAAACAATTTATCATAAACGGCTCCATTTTCCCCCTCATGTATAACAATGAACCGAACAGAAACTGGTACGGGTCCCTGTTTCAGCAAACGCTGCAGGGTTATTGAAAATTCAAAAGAGCAATTTTGATGATAGAGATTTTTTGTTACGTGAAATATGTTTAACTAGTGGTGCTGCTTTTTCGCACTTAGTACTGGTATCGTAATGTTATAATACCGCAATTTCTACCCCTATTTTCAACACCACATTTTTAACATCACTTGTAAAACTCATTACCATCAGAGGTAGGATTTCCATGCAATACATCAAATGCAGAAAATGTGTGCGAACATGCGCCATCAAAAGCCAAACATGCACATAATGGGTAATAATTAACAAAAAATGCTCAATTAGTTTTTGTTCTGAATATTTTTTTGTTTTATTACCTTTTGTAACAGCAATTATCGTAAATTTTACTCTTCCAAATTTATCTTTTTGTCAGAAACAAATAATTATGAATGATGCAGAAAATGCTTTCTACGTTACAAGACGTAATTGTAGCACACTTCAAAGATGAAATCTGAGTCAATGTAACGTCAAATTCTGCATTTCTGACTTTCACCACAAATAAGGTGTTTTACATTTTGGAAAAATTTCAAATCAGAATTTGAATTTTACACCTCATACAATTTCTTCTTGCCAGTCACACGTCCAAACACTAACAAATAATAATTTAATGCATTTTATATCGCGTTACAGTCTTATACGCGTATAGTGGGCGGTGCTTACGCAACTAACCTTATATACTAAACTAACAATCTATACTTAATTCCAGACTTACATACACTACAAAATTTTGCGTATATACATATTTGCATTGGTTAAGTCTTGAAACTAAAAAGCACAATAATAATAATAACGGAAGCGTCAGCCGTCGTTTGCGCCGAGGAGGCTGCAGGTCGTGATACCTGCGTATGCATGGTCATATTTGTGATTGTCCCTTAACCTCCATCATTATTTCAATGAAATGTTTTTTTTCTTATTCACTTCAGAACAATGTCGTTTGGTACTGAGATTAATTTTATGTTATGATAAAAGGAAATTACCACGTTTTATAAGTAATTTTATTGCATTTTTCGTCGATTTCTGCTAATAATTTTTTTTAACCTTCTCCCATCATTTAGAAAGTATCTTTCGCTAATTTCATCGATTTTAATGGTAATTGTTTCATGTAACATTTACGATATGCAACTAATGTTCTCCACAGAATTCCTGAGTTGCTAATTCGATTTCTTCCCTCAGAAATTGTAATGTCGGCCGTTGTGTGTAATCTAAGGATCCTGCGCCTGTCAGCGCCATTGTCGGTTCGGCCGATTTGGGGATAACTAAAGACAGAGATATCCTAGTAAAGAACAGTCCACACCAAACGTTTGCCAACTGAGTGCACTTGAACAAATAGAAGACTCGATTACATTAGTAAAGTATCCAGCATGAGTTGTTCATCTTAAGTGGTTTTAATCAAGTATTGTATTTCAACTTCAGAATCAATGATCCCCCATCTCGTTCAAGTTTTCGTCCAGTTTCCCTGATTCTTGAGCAAATGCTGAGATGGACCCTTGCTTTGCTGCTGGACATAAATATAACTTCAATTTATACACATATAACGTCACACACAGTGCTTTTTGGCGCAAATATAAAAACAAATAAATAGATGACACTTTGTACGTAATTTTTCTCTGTCTTTAAGGCGTTTTAAAAACATTTTAAGAGCATATTATTGATTTTTTTTGCTATGTTTTAGGTCATCAAAATCCGCCCCTTACTCATCATCAATCACCCATAATTCATAATTCAAGGCGTAACATCCTTGTCTTACCAAGGGATACAGCTGAAATGCTGATCCACATAATGATACGTTAATCTCTCTACAGGATAGAATACGACTGGGCCTCGTACGACAACATATCGCATGGTCAAAGGTGGGCGATGCAAATAAATATTATAATAATAATAATAATAATAATAATAATAATAATAATAATAATAATTTTAAAAAGATGAAATTAAAAACCAAGAACACAATAAGTATATAAAACAAGAAAAAAGAAAATAATAAAAATAATTAAAAAAACTCTCACACACAACAGGTACATTTTTGTACACTAACACACAAAACATGCATACGACATTTTAATGTTTTCAATAATTTTTTATGTCTGTATCACGGGTGCTAAACCTTCTGGAATTGCTATACCTTTATCTTTATTATCCTTTGTGCCTGAATCTCTTATCGTCATTTCGCAATTCTTACTCACAGCACATGTACTCGCTTCGGAAATCCTAGCAAGTGCGTCGCAGGGTTAAAATATGTAAAACAATAAGCAAAAACAGTCTAGCAACTGTCAGGATATCAGAATAATATATTTAAAATCCTCAATATTACTCTGCGTTAATCATAATATTGCTAAATTATCTAAAAATAATAAAACAATCGTCAGATATGATAAACAGAAGTCTAATCATGCAGTTGAAAAATCATGTAGTCATGCTAATCAGTCAATCATGCTAATCATGCAGTTGAAGCTGTGTTCAAATCGGAGTATAGCGTTGTGTACAGACGATGTTAGAAGAATGAATCCACTTGTTCGGAATCAAGGACCCACAAAAAGTGGATTCTGACTTCACATCGTTTTAGAGAAAGTAATTTACTTTATACAGGAACAAGATTTATCCACCTTTTGATACGAGGGCCCCGAAACATGATTCTTTGCAGAAAACTCGCTAATTTCTGTCGCAGTGCTATCTTCTCTTTTGTCTTTGCTACAAATACGTAACACGTGTATAAGCGTAACATGTAGAAGCGTTTATAAAAACGTGTACAACGAGAAAGTAAAAATCTTACTCTTTGTCGATGAAATCGAATCGTACCGCATTAGTAAACGAATATTCAACTGTTTTTGATAGGAAAAATATACAAATTTTAATTCGTACTACAACGCTGAACGAACATCTGTCAACAATGGCCTGCTGAACTACGTCGTTATTTAACTTCTCTAGGCATTGGAGATTTTTTTTAAAAAGTTTATTGCGTCATTGTTGACGCAACGCGTCTTTTTAACCCTTGTTGGATGTTGAGCGTGTTGCCTTTTTGCGTTTGGATGAAGGGGTTGTTTTAAATATTTCTTTTTTAACAGATTTTACCTTTTAATATCTATCGTATCCAAGAAGGGCCGGTCCCCGTCTTTGTTATCTTCGATGTGGAAGGCACGAGCTAGTCAGTGAAATACCTATGCACCATGGCTGAAAGAAAAGATTGTCTCCTGATCGGCTTAGACGTTAGAAACCTCCAGAATGGAATGTTAACCTTTTCACTTTGATGTTGTGTAATATTTGTTGATATTTTGACTGATATCACGAAGACGTTCTACAATTAATGATAACGACTACCGATGACAATGCTGTGTTAAGTTTGCACGGGGAAACCGACAGATCGCATCTAAAGATCGAAAACAATAGGCAACATAGCATCTGAAATCTCACAAGTAGCGCACAGCCAAGTAAGAAATACTCGGTTCTTTACAAGTAAAGATTCAAAAATCACCAACGGAACTATAACTAGCACTATTTATAGATAAAAGAGTACTTCACGTAGATCAAGCGAAAATTAGCACAATTGGCCATTTTTTTCATTTTTCAACAGGAAAATCAGCTATAGATTTGTATTCTGTATCCCTCATCATGTCCTTTGTGAAGTAATATATTTCCTGCCACAACATGGAGAACGATAATTCGAATACGTATATTTCCCATTGAACTCTAGAAGATGTGCACAGATAATGAAGTTACATTAGTTTGTATGGTTTACAAAGTCATTTTCAAGTAATGAGATAATCTAGCATTTCAAAGACACATCGCACCCCAGTAGATAAGTGTTGTAACTCAAGAAAAGCTGATTTTCCAGGAGAGCGCTTTAAACGTTTAAAACTAAATTATCAAATAACGTTGAAGTAGGACAATCTGTTTTTTTTCTTTAGAAATATTATGTTTTTTATAATTATATGTGAATACAATGTTAGAGCATAGGACAGTATTCTAGCAGCACATTTGGAAAATGTGGCTTCAGAATACAACGCAGTTATACTTACGACAGTTTCCTGCAGAATTGAACGGAATTTGTCCATACAAGTCCTAATTATCCTTGTGACAAAGTGGCAAGGCAATCGCGGGTAATCGAGTTCCGTTGAAAAGCCGTAAATTGGAAGAAATTTATACATATCTACTAAGTTGCACATACACATGAAATAACGAAATATTTTTATGTGGAAACTCACACATTTACTTTTCGTATTGATCTTGATTTCCAGAAGAGTTCTACTTTCCCAAGTCAGGTGACCCAATTATTTTTCTCTTGAATAACACCCATTCATTTTACTGTACGACATCACAAGACACGACTCTGCCTAATACTGCTTAAAAATGATCAGGAATTGTCAAGCTAATTTTTGGACCGACTTGCGGAGAACAATGACAATAATTCTGGCTAATATGACTGTAAGAAAACTGTGACATCCAAGTTATAAACACGGATTAAGCATTAATTCGCTGTAGAAAACTAGCGTAACAGGTTATATGACACTGAATTTAATAAAATTTACATAACAAAAAACTGAAATATTGCCAATAATAATTTAAAATAGGCTTAAAAAGAAATCACACCTTTCTCGGATAAAAGAACATTAAATTTTACTTCAAATAATGTAACTAAAAATATTACTTTTTTAGTTACGACACTTTTCTACCATCTTCTATGTACTCTCTTACTCTAAGACGTCTTGTATGCTGCATGTTTGATAACGAAAGAAAATGAAAACAAGGGGGCTCTCTTGTAATAACACACAGATGACATTTATTTTTCAGCTATCTTTCCTGAAATGGCGCAGATAAGCCATGTACTCAAGATAAGGCATTTTGCCTATGTTTGGCGACGGGACGTTTAATTCATACATACCCCTGCCCAAAATAAAGATTTTTGGGTCGATGCAATTGTCAGTCAAAGCAAGAATCGAGGCGGTTGGCAAACCTATCGCTTGCTTTGTAAGACTCCTGCCTCAAGGCGAAGCAGTGTGGTTTTGCCTGGATGCGAATAGGCAAATTAATCCAGAGCAGTTCTTCGTCCTCGTCATTTTCCACCGTGCGTGCAGTAGAAGTAGGTACTACACAACGGGCGTGCCTACGGGCTCACGGGCGTCGCCCCTCCTGTCTTTTTTAATTAATCTACGTGGTTATTACGGCGCTCGGTGGCTAGTCGGTTACCGCGCTCTCTTTCCACGGCGCAACCCCGGGTTACATTACCGACCGGGGAAAAATTATAACTGTGCGCTTTCCACACAAATGTCTCGGTATCTATTGCTGTGTGACGAGAAGAAAGCCCACCCTAAGGTTATGAAGACCAGGATATACGGTGGAGGGATGACTTCCTGCTAACCACATGAACCCCTGGGCCACCGCTGGTCGGTCAAAACCCGTATCGAGCTGTCGAGCCAGACGGACAGGACATGTAGTTATTTAAATCTTAGTAAGTAATTTGTTGACGGTCGCTCAAATAATTAGCATTTCTGCTTCTTCAACTAGCTTCCCTGCGTTAAACAGACGTTGCCGCCTCCAATGAATAGCTTTATGGCGCGCCCAGCCGGTTAGGGATCTGCGGAAAGATCCCCGCCATTACTCGGGTTGCCATGGCAACGATCTTCTCTCCACGTTGACTTCCTCCCTTCTTGCTGCGGGACTTGGGTGCAGTATGGCAGCTGAGCCATACACCGAGACCATTCTATGCATATCATTTCTAAATGGCCGAGCATGAAGGCCTTCTGCTCGCGCAGTGTGTTGCGTCGTCGTTCCCATGTGCGTCTGGATGCTTCCAAATGAGTGTTCCTTTTCGCGAATTTAAAAAATAATAAACTCGTGTTTAGCTTATTGTATCAGTTATTGCGTATCAGAGAAAATTGTATTAAAAGAAAGTTTTCGACCAGTACTTAAATTAGATATTCAACGAAAAGAATCGGCTTGCAAGAGTTTTTTTTTTCGAAAATTTAATTTTTTGTTGTATGACCAAGTTTCTTGGTACGACTGCGACGAGAAGAACACATTATTTTGTTTCATATGCTTACGGTTTGGAGGTGATGATAGTTGGGCAAAGGAAGTAGTGTGCGATCTAAAAAAAATTCCAAAAAAATAAAATATGAATAATCAATAAAACAAAGACAATGTCAGTTTTCGATTTCTAGGAATATGTATCACATCTGAAAGTCTGAGTAATGCTTCTAAAGAATGTAATATTCACAATGATGAAGTAATAATGAATTAAGTAGTTCAGGTCACACGGGCGTATTTTTAGAAATTATATACAGCAAAAATATTGATTCTTTATTACACGTAACCACTTTGGCTATGCAAAAGTATTTAAAAGCGCTTCTAAGAAAATACAAAACGAACTTTTAGAGAGTATGCTTCCAATTTGTAGAGAGTTCATAATTGATAAACAAGACAAACGAATACTACGGCGAGACATTTACTCTCTATGTATTTACCGTTTACAGTTCAGGCCTCTAGAAAAAAAACTCCACGAGCCGCTACTGCACCAAAGGCATTACGAGGTATGATCAATAAGTAGACGGAAACTTCCGTTTTTCTCAAAAAAATATTATTTTATTCATCGATATTGATTTTGTCTTTTCAAAATAGTTCCCTTCAGCTATAAAATATTCGTGCCAACCTTGGAAGCACTTCTGGAATGCAGTTTTCGGTATGGCATTGAAATCTTTCAGCGATTGTTTTTGTTTCTTCAAGGTTGGCAAAATGCCTTCCTTTAAAGGTGTTCATAACCTTTAGGAAAAGGATGAAATTACAGGCAAAACGGTTTTTTGGCCAAAAATTGACTAACAAGCAGTGAAGTTTGAGCAGCTGTGTTATCGTGATGCAACTGCCATGAACTGTTCTCCACAAATCCGGACGGTTTCTTCGGATTTCTTCGCGCAAACGGCGTAAAATTTCCAGCTGGTACTCTTTATTGAGTGCACGACCTGATGGCAAGAACTCATTATGCAGTACGCCGTTTAAACCCATGAACACGGTGAGCAGATCCTCGACATTAGATCGAACTTGTGCTCTTTTTTTCCCCCTTTCTTGTCTTGGCTCTTCAGGAAGTTTCCATTGGGACGATTAAGCCTGTTTCGACGTTGTATCCGTGTACCCACGTTTCGTTACAAGTTATGTCCCGTTTGAGCAGATCTGAATCGTCGGCTTCACTCAGCCTCTCCTTTAGCCATGTTCATACAGGACTGATTTCGGTCAAAATTCAACAGTTTCGGAACAAATTTTGCTGCTAGACATTTCATGCCCAAAACATCTATAAAAATCGTTTGCACGAACCAAATGAATGCCAATGCTACCAGCAACTTCTCTAAATGTGATTCGGCGATTGTTCGTAACAATTTCCTTCACTTTTTCGATGTTATCAATTGAGGTGCTGGAGTGTCCAGATCGTTCTTTATCTTCACAGTCTTCACAGCCATCATGAAAAGGTTTGTATCACGTGTAAAAGCTTGTTTTATTAATAGAATACTATTTAATTAATAGCAACATTCAATATTTTCATTCCGATGCTGCATTTTATTCCATTCTTTACCAAAATTTAATGCAAATTCTTTGGTCCATCCCTCCCCCCAACAAAAAATCACCGAACACATACTAAGACTTAAAAGATTATCGACAGTCAACAATGAAGTAAACATCCAATCTGGCTACTATTGTCCCGATAAGTGTAGCAACACAACAATGGGCAATTGTGACAATTGAGCTTCCGCCTTCCGCGAAATAGAAAATATCCATGTGTTATTTGATCCCCCTCCATACATCGGTATTTTCCTTTACGACTGTATCGACGTCCTCCGCCAACAGTATTAGTTACTACAGTACCCACAGCGTATAACGACTCTGACAGTTCTCAAACGACGTGCTGTCATATGACCTGCTCAGAAGCAATCAGCTTGCGAGCTTCTTTACTTTCACGGCCAGGATTCACCGTTGCCGCTCATCTGACTCGCAGGGAGTCGCGGAGGCAATAAGGTACGGCTGTGGCGAAGGTTACCATAGTGATATCAAGACGTGACTTGGCCTGTCGATAAAAGTTTAATGTCCTGAGATTTCATTTATCTGTCATACACGTGATGCCATGTGTGCAGTAATGTGCGGCACCAACGCGTCGAACTGTCAGGCGCTTTAACGCTTGCCGGTACTGTAGTGTTGACATTAATGCATCAGCATTAGTGTTAAAATATTTCATCAAGCACGTTCTTTAGTCATGATATGTTTTATGGGTTTTTGTAACCTACAAATTGGTTTACGGCAAAACGTCCTTCGGTCTGTGAAAATTAGCGGCTAACATTTCTGCAGTTTTCCCCCCGGAAATTGATATTCCTCCATTGATCTAGGTGGCATCGACATGAAGGATATTTTCAAAATTTTCTCAAAAATGGCTTCAACCTTTTAGCCGGTAGCATCAGGATGCAGCTGGGAAGAGAGTGCGACAAAACCGAAAAGATAGTCCAGACTTAGATTGAGAAACAACCTAGTTCGAGAACGTCAGGGCAAATCTGCAGCACCATTCAATCTCTTGTAGTATTACGCTTGTTCTCCGAACCAGACGGTGCGGACGAGATCCGAGGGAGAACGTGCGAATCCCACCCAGGCGTATCAGGGGATGCCCCGGAGCAGGCTCGAAGGGAAGGGCGGGTACCTTGGTCCAGCTTGGAGCGCAGCGACGTGACCTGCTCCCGGATGTCGATGAAGAGCCACATGACGGTGACGGTGGCGACGACGCAGGCGAAGACGAGCGCGGCGGTGCAGGCGCGCAGCAGCGAGCCGCACACGCGCCGGCGCAGCAGGATGCGCGCGGCTCGCGGCCCGTGGCCGTGCCCGTAGCCCGTGCGCGCGCCCGTGCCGCCGCCGCCGTGCCCGCCGCCCCCCGACTTCCCCGACCAGTAATCGTCCTGTCGTCGGTCGATTCGGACAGCAGCTGGTCCTGCGAGGAGGCGCCGGCGGCGGCCGCTTGTGCACGCCGCAGCCCCTGGCCCCGCCCGGGCCGCCCTGCCGCCCGCGCCGTTGCAGGCGGCCGCGTTGCGCTTGGCCGCCGCCGCCGCGTGCGAGTGCGCCACCAGCGCGTCCAGCTCCTTGCGCTTCTTCATCTTCTTGCCCGCGCGCAGCGGCGCGAGGCGTGGTGATGGTGGTGGTGGTGCACCGACTCCATGGCCAGGGCCTCGCGCGTGGCGGCGCCGCGGCCGCCCGCTGCGTCGCCACGCCGCTCTCTACGCGCCCGCGGGGGCGGCGGAAGCGGCGGGGCGGGGGCGCATTACGCGGCGCGCAGCCCGGCGACGTCGCTGCGACGGGGAACGAGCCTGCGGGCCGCTCGACAGGCGTCGCCGCGCCTCGCTCTACGCGGCGCATTGCACGCGGCGACACGACGCGCTGCAGGCGAGCGACGACGGCGAGAGGCGCGGGGCGGAGGGCGTCTGGCGCGGGCGCTAATTCGCTCCACACACGCGCTGGCCGACTGGCTCGCTCACTCGCTCGCGCTCTCTCCGCTCCGCGCGCGCAACTGGTCTGACCTATTTCCTTCCCTCACACCACACACACACACACTATAGCACCAACCACTGGGAAAAGCTTATCACCAAAACGATATAGCACTTGGACGAAGCGTAGACGGAGAAGCGTTGGGGGAAGGGGGGCGGTTTCGTTGTTTCCTGAATACCTTTGAGCAATCGGTGGAGGAGGGGGGGAAGCCCCGGACAGAACGACACCCACGCACACGGCAGGCGCTCGCCGGCGATTACGGCATCGCGGATGAGTGGCGGCGCCGTCAACACGGAGCACTCGCGCCACACTAGCACACTTTGCGGCGGCGGCGGCGCTCCATTAGCGAAACGCCAGCAAGCGGGCGGCGGCGGTGGCGGCGGCGTCGCGTCGCGGCGCGGCGCGTCGGCGCGACGCATCGACCGGGGCGCATTGATCCGCCCGGGCCGCGGGCGCAGAGGCAGGGGCAGCGCTCGCGCATCTGCCCGGCGGGCCGGCACATCTCGCGCCCGCGCCTCAGAATAGGCACTTCCTACTAGGGATGCGACGTTTTTGCACAGACATCAATGTTTTAAACAGCGATGTATTAAAACAGACGCATTTTGTTTTTTCCGATGTTTTGTTTCTGAATGAAAAATTCCCATAATCACAATACTATAACCGTTTAAATAATATGAAGTAAGTAATAATAACTGATAGTAATACTGTTATTCACGTGTTGGAGAACCAAAGCTGTTTGCACTAACTTCATCAACCAAACACTCTCGCTCTAGCTCCATGCCCTTGTATTTCCTCTTTCTTCATATTCATTTCGCACATTGAGATAAGGTCAACCAATACGCCAACAAATAGGGTCTCCCCCTTCTTCTCGTGCCCTTATTCGGTGAATTGATAAAAACGTACACTGTCAAATTAAATTTTAATGCATCCGAATTTAATATTAGGGGGTTACTAATCCAGTATAAGAACATCGATGGTTTTCATTTTAAACAACGATGTTTGCCAACATCGATGTCGCATTACTAGTTCCTATTCTGTGTTCAGACTACAAAACGATACCGGTGTCCCACCAGCCAATCACAAATCGCCTCACTCTACTTGCTGGATGGGAACTGCCGTTTGTGTGATGATCAAGTACTACTACTTCTTTCCGACATATCAATTTTTGTTCCTCTGT